>JABUQX010093917.1:0-7500 GCA_015478945.1 Trachelipus rathkii | reverse complement strand
GTCATCAAGAAAGAACAGAATTTCCTATATACTGCCACCAGCCTCTCGTTCATGGACACATGTGACATCATCTTGGGATGAGGTTCCATTTCTGCCAAGCATTTCAGTTCAAACCGTTCACTGAGATATTCACCGTATGAGAGCAAGCACAAAATTTGGCTTTTAAACATAATTGTTAAACGTTTGGACTACAGAAAAAACAAAGAATTGTTGATTGAGTACCTGAACCATTCGTCGTGTGAGAACTGGAATTGGGAATACTTTACTCTTTTACTCATTTTCCTTTCTACATTTTCCTTGTGTTTGCTGCTTAGATAGTTCTTAACCAAGATGAAATTCTTCCTTTCCGAGAATAACTACGATTGCAAAGTTACGGTTTGCGATGTCATGGGAAATAATATCGAATTAATAATCCTAAACCACACTGGATAAGGATGACATTGCGGAATTGCTTCAACAGTTGATTTCAAGAGAATATACTCACAAGTACTCTCCTATTAATATTAATATTGCTAGATTTCGATTGTGACTCAAATTACTGTCACTATCTTGAGACTAGTCAACTCGTTCTAATCAATTTCTCACAAAAGTTGCTAAATTTTCTAACAAGTCCCATCAGAACATTCTTTATTCTCATTCCAAGTTTCCGAGTGCGAGTGCAAATGATTTATTTTAAATATTTGCGAATGCGAAAGTCAATGGGAATATTTAAAATTGCGATCTGTAACACACACACACACAGTATATATAGTATATATATATAATATATACTATATATATAATATATATATATATTATATTATATATATATATAATATTATATATATTAATGTATATATGAAAATATATAAAAAAATATTATTATATATTATATATATATATATATATATATATATATATATATATATATATATATATATATATATATATATATATATATATATATATATATACTATATATATATATATATAATATATTATTATATTATATGATATATATATAATTCCTTACACCTTTTCTCAACAAAATAAAGTAGTCGCTGCGAACATGTGTCGTCAGGGAGCCAGGGGGCAGGGGGACGGGGCAGGGGGTAGCTCGACCCTAGAAGTATGTACTCTCCTTCTTCAAAGCAACACCACTCTTTCTGTCAAATAAAAGTGCGTGAGAGGGGTCCAACGGGTGTTATTAACCAGGAACTTTCATTTTATTTAAAAAATATTCCTTGTAGTAAGGGACATACACAACCACAGAGTAGGCATAAAACTGCTGTGAAGCTGCAAGATTGTGCTACAGGAACGTGCCGGTAGACACAAATTAACCAGCATTTTCTTAGCAATTTAGAAGGAATAAATAAAAAAATATTACCCTCAATAATTTCATGTGTGACATTTTGGTACGCACGATTTATCGCTTCGGGGGAAGCATCATGATGGGAGTGTTGCAAGGAAGATGTTGCCGCATTGACGAATAGGATGCGGAAATCAGCCATTGAAAACCATTTTAAAAAGGGGAAGAAAAATGAGAGTTAATAATCGAGTATGTAATTATAATAAGAATCATCACCACATGTGGGTACTTATATAAAGGGAAATCATCGTTAATAAGTAAAGGAAAACGTGGCGCGATATAGGCTTACTAGCACGATGAAACCGCTGATATTTCTGGAAGGGAACAATTATCCATAGGGTTGCGCTATTTCGACAAAGAGTCCGGTGAAGTCAAAGAGGAATTTATTGGCTTCGTAGAACAAAGCTCTTGACGCAAAAACCATTGCAAAAGCCATTGACATTTCGTGCTTCACGACGCAGGAACTGATCCGAGAAAGAATGCGTGGCTTGGTCTTTCGGATGGCTGTTCCTACGAATGTCTGGCAAAGAGGAGGTGTCCAAACAAGTATTGCGAAAAAGTAAAAAAAAACATTGTTCTTTCATTGCTCTTCAGACAAAACCTAAACCTAGTATAAATGATATTGAAACACAATAACAGAAATCCCATATACTGTGGAACTATAAAGGACATAATTACGTTTTTTCCGAGTCGGTCTTGAGAAGAAATTAATGCCAAGCATCCCCAAGTCTATGCCAGACAGAATGTTATCTGACAACACCAAGTGCATCAGAAGTGTTAAGGAGCACTTTGATGAATGATGCAAGCGCTATTAGAAACCCTTCTCCATTGAAGGAAATACCACAACGAGAGAAAGCGCTTTTCAGGTTGCATTCAGCGGCATTGTAATCGTCATTTACTCATAACTGATAATTGGTGATAACGTTCCTCAGGATGATCTTATGATCTGAAGTGGAATCTCCCTCTTTATTGTATTCTTTTATCCTTTTATCTTTATTATGTTGATGATGATGATTCTGAAATCTGAGATGATCACGAAGCTATGATCACGAAGTACTCTGCCATGTTAGAGCCAGTTGTAAATGCTCTCCAATCCAAGACCTTGGATATCGTCAAAACCTCGCAGCACATTCAACACTTTGTGGAAAAGGTTAGGAGCCATTGGAAAGATGAAGAAAAAATCACCGATGAAAGTTAAAAGAAGCTAATCAAATCGCCGAGTAACTGGGACTTGATCTGAATATACAATGGATTTGCTGGTATGCAGCAACACCGCAGTAACCATCCGCAACAAATCCCACGGAGTTCTGGAGAAGAACCTTAATAATATTGTATCTGGATTCTATAATCTCTTCTTTGGAATTACGATTTTCTATGAAAATACACCTGCTTACTGCAATGACATATCTACCTTATCCACATGCTTACTCATAGGCAATACGATGAGTTAAAGGAAAAGACATCTTCATTTTATAGCTTTTACCACTTAGAAGTCATAGAAGAAGAGCTAGAACTTTGGTACAAAATTTGGAAGGACAAAAAACTGAGTAGTGAAGAACTAAAAGATCTTGTTGTCTCCCAAGTCCTAAAGAGGAACTGAACGCTTTCTTTCGTAGACGAAAAGACTTTAATGTATACTACTAGCCCAGTCATGCACCACGCAGTTACAATAGGCTCTTTCAGTACTCCGCGAGGCATCAAGACTTGGCTACGATAATACTATGAAGACGACAGGGTTTAAACGGGCTGGCTATGGATGAATGTACACAGAAAATTTGTGTTTGACAATTATGATTATTTTATTCAAACAGCAGTTGATAAATTTGCCTTGAACCCAAGGAAATTACTTTTTTAATATCAATTTTGCAACTGCTCTATATTGTGATGAATTTCCATCATGCTATTTTATTGATATTCTATTGTTTTTAATAAATATATTTTTTTTAATTTAATCATTAATATCATACAAAGGTTTCTAATTTTATGGCTTCTTTCATACTATATATATATATATATATATATATTATTATATAATAATATATATATATATATATAGTATATATATATATATTATATATATTATATTATATAATATAATATTATATATATATATAATATATATATATATAGACATATATATATATATATAATTAATATATTATATATATATTATACTATATATTATATTATATATTATATATTATATATAATATATATATATAATAATATATAATATATATATATATTATATATATATATATTTATATATATATATATATATATATATATATATATATATATATATATATATAATATATATATTTTTATATCTTATATATATATATATATATATATATATATATATGAAAGCTCTATAAAATTTTAAGCTGCCCCCCTAGCTTGGAAGCTGGCGACGGCCCATGCGCTGGAAATGTACAGTTACAACAATTTTTAGCTTTCATTCTTGTTGATTTACAAATAAGACATGTTACGTGTTATTACGGCGGTTCAAAATGTTTAAAGATAGTATGCAGTAAATAGTGCAATTGGTGCCTATGATTATGATATTTTTCTATCTATATTTTCGCACTCTTCAAACACAGAAAATTTATTAACATTTTGATAACTTTGGTAAAGAGAACCAAAAGAAAACTGTCCCGGCTCAGAATCATACTCTTTGAATCACGGGATGTATGCCATTAGAGCAGCATGTCATGAACTCGATTACATAGACTATAATTAATATCAGGCTATAAGCTAAATAGGGTTAAATATGCTATAATTAATATCAGGCTATAGACTATATAGGGTTACATAGGCTATGATGTAACAAATTTAACCAAACCATAAATTTAGAGGAGGAAAACAACTTGTAAGACAGAATGAACCTGCTCATTCCCTCGGCGATTACAACAACCTTCCCATCTTTTCGGAAATCACCGCAGCGTTCTTAGTGTTAAAGCTGTAGTCATTCCTACTGTAATTAGCGTAGAAGCTACTCCGTTCTCACGTTACTAAGTTTCATTGTCTTCAGATGTTTTTTTATAAAGTTTGAACAAAGTGAATAGTATTAATATAGTTTAAAAATTAGCTGTAGTATTGGGATTCGAGTTACTCAGATACCACTATAGCATGTAAAGTGACCTATTTACAGCAAAACACTAAGGGTGAAGCAAATTACGAGTGTTTAAGAATGGTCGTGACGAATATATATATATATATATATATATATATGTACTGCATAAAATTTATGATTTTATATATATATATTATATATAATATATATATATATATTATAGGTATTATATATTATATATATAGTATATATATATATATTTATATATCAATTTTGATTTCAAATTATGGTGTTCCTATATGCATTTTCGACGCTGATTTCAAATCTGTTCACGGTTTTTTCTATCACGTACAGTTTTTATGCAGTGCGCTCTTAGACATTTTGGCATGTGCATTCGTCCTCTGGTACTATGGAGATTGGTTCGTTCGTGTATGGGTTTCAGCTGAAAACCGACCATGTGATTGAAGTCTCAGTCGTTCAGCGTATGATGAAGCGTTTAGTCATTATGCTATTTGTCTGTTATTGGTGTAAAATATGGCTTCGCGTACATGTGTTAACGATTGTGATATATTTTGTTATATTTGCGGACGGTACACTGTCTTAAAACAAAGACAGACAATTAATGATTTTGTGAGGCGTGCATACTATATGTATTTCGGGGTGAAGTTAGGTGATCAAGATAAATTGTGGGCACCTTATACTGCATGTCGAACGTATGTCGAGGCGCTACGTCTTTGGAATAATGGGAAGAAACCTTCTATGCCCTTTGCTATTCCAATGGTGTGGAGGGAACAAACGAGCCACTACAATGACTGTTATTTCTGTTTGACAAATGTATGTGGATATAATGCTAAAAACATCAAAAATATAATATATCCCGACCTACCATCTACCATCAGACCTATACCACATAGTGATGCATTACCCGTTCCGTTGCCACCCTCATCACTAGGGGGAGTGTCTTGGTCAAGCGATGAGGAACCGATGTTAGATGAAGATAGTGCGGGAAATGAGGAGTATACTTGTGAGGAAGGTGATAGCACCCCTTCAAAATTCAACCAAAATGAACTGAATGATTTAGTCCGCGATTTGTATTTGTCAAAGGACAAAGCCGAACTTCTTGGCTTGCGGTTGAAAAGGAAACATGTGTTAGCATCGGGAAAACATTTGCATGGTATAGACATCGCGAAAAGGACTTACTTGTCTATTTTGCGGAGAACGATGACCTCGTGTACTGCAATAATGTTCATGGTCTAATGGCTTTTTTTCGGTGTACATAATTATCAGCCCTCGGAATGGAGACTCTTTATAGATTCAAGCAAACGTAGTTTAAAAGGGGTTTTACTACACAATGGTAATATACAACCTTCAATACCTATAGCACACTCTGTACAATTAAAAGAAACCTATGACAATATTGTAGGTATGCTGGCGAAAGTAAAATATAGTGAATATGGATGACTTCTGTGTAGTGATTTGAAGGTTATTGGCATGCTACTAGGACTTCAGTCCGGATACACGAAATATCCATGTTTTCTATGCGAATGGGATAGTCTTGACATTAGCAATCACTGAAAAAGGAAACAGTGGCCCTCACGTAAAAGTATTACTCTTGGTGTACGAAACGTTGCCCACGAACCGCTTGTCGATGCAAAGAATGTATTACTCCCTCCACTGCATATTAAATTAGGTATCATGAAACAATTTGTTAAGGCCCTCGACAAGGACAGTGCCTGTTTACAGTATATGTGTCAGAAATTCCCCTCTATTAAAGCTAAAGTTAAGGAGGAACTATTTGTTGGACCCAAATCCGAAAGTTGATGTTTGACAAAACGTTTGAATCAACAATGACACAATGTGAATTAGAGGTATGGAATGTTATAAAGACCGTTATTGAGAGATTCCTTGGGGTACGAAAGATGTACACTACCCAACAATCGTAGAAAATAGGCTGGAGAAAATGGAGGCTTTCGATTGTCGCATGAGTATTAAATTACATTTTTTGCACTCTCACTTAGATTTTTTCCCTGCAAATCTAGGGGCCGTTTCCGAGGAGCAAAGGAAACGGTTCCATCAGGATATAAAGGATATGGAACAAAGGTATCAAGGCAGATGGAATGCTAACATGCTTGCGGACTATTGTTGGATGTTAAAAAGGGATACAAGCTCTGAAGAAGGTACAAATGGACATAGAACATTAAAACGAAAATTTCAGCAATAAATGGTAACTTTACTCGTATCGTATTTGTATTTAATATGTTTCGAGTTTCATACAGTAATCACCATTGTTTCTCTATGTGGTATAACCTATTGTAGATGTTACCTATGCATTATGCACCTCCAATCACAGGAATACCTAGCTTTATCATTACCATTAAAAAGCTGTCGTGTTTATTATATTTCTGTGATTTGTGGAAAATCCTTACGTGATACGAGAAAATGAATATCATTTTCAAAATCAGCACGGAAAATACGTATAGGAACACTACTTCATTCCAAACATCAACAATATTTTGCTATAAAAGCAAGACGATTGGCATTATATATATATATATATATTAGTTATTTATATATATTATATATATATTATATAATATACTATATATAATATATATAGTACTAATATAATCTCCTCCTCTCCTATATATAGATATATATATACTATATATATATATATTACATTATATAATTCTAATTCTAATTCTAATTCTTTATTCTAATTTTCCATTCTCCCTTGGCAACGAGGTGTACATTCCGTGTTCTTTCCCTTTAACTTAAAGTTTAGAACCTAATTGCAGGTTACTCTGCTCGTTGCTCAGTTATTAGCCACACGGTAATCTGTCCTTCAGAAATCTGGTCTCTCTGGCCAGTCTCATAGACGCTCAGAAATTTGATGTTTCCTTCACTCTCTCGCACTCGAGGATATATAAGGTACTCTTTTGTGTAGTCGACTGATTTTGAGTTCGTTATGAGTGAGTAACTACTCTCTGCGCTAGTAGCAACTCACTCAATTATTTTTTCCGCAGGTTTCATTTCCTACTATGATTCTCTAATACTCATCTATCCTTCTCTCTTT
>JABUQX010093916.1:17500-30000 GCA_015478945.1 Trachelipus rathkii | reverse complement strand
TTATTTTTATTATTATTATCATTATTATTATTATTATTATTATTATTATTATTAATATTATTATTATTATTATTGTTAGAAAGTTAGTTATTATTTTTATTATTATTATTATTATTTTATTTAAATGTGTTATTAGTGTGCTTGTTTATATAAGTTAAATATTTTTAACTGCTATATAATTATTACAAATGTGTAAAAAAACAAAAACATAGTAGTAGTGTATATATATGTATCAAGCATTTGTATATATATATTTAAAGATATATATATATATATATATATATATATATATATATATATATATATATATATATATATATATATATATATATATATATATATATATACATATATGAAGGAGTGTGTATGTTAATATAATGAGAAACCTTAATTGGTAAAAAGGATTAATCCCTGAAGACTTTTTGCACAAACAGGATTTTGGAACAATTTACTTGAATTGAATCATGTTCCATGATCTAATAATAATAATAATAATAATAATAATAATAATAATAATAATAATAATAATAATAATAATAATAATAATAATAATAATAATAATAATAATAATGATAATAACACGAATAATAATAATAATTATTATTATTATTATTATTATTATTATTATTATTATTATTATTATTATTATTATTATTATTATTATTATTATTATTATTATTATTATTATTATTATTATTATAGATATTAGGAATTATTATACATATTATTATTATTATTATTATTATTAAGAAATAAGAAAAATAAGAAATAAAAACACAAAGAAAGGAAAAGATGAATCAGTAAAAGGAAAGAAAAGAGAAATAAAAACTGTTGTTATGCCAGATAACTCTAACAGTAAAAATCAGACCCAATTATCAGAAATAAATTGTAATATAGAAGAAAATGTGGAGCAGGAACAAGAGAATCCAGAAGAATTTGAAATGATAGTGTTCGATGAAAAGTATATAAACCTGGGAAATGTGTTCCAAAAACCTTTAGAAAGTAGTATTAGTAATAAAGATGAAATAAAGAATAATTCTTTTTAAATTAAAAATATTAAATAAAGAAAATGATAGAAAATTTAGAAAATGAAAGAAAGACTAAAATAATAAAAGGTAGAAAGTAAAATGAAAGAAAGATAGAAAATGATTACAAAGGAAATAAAATATTAAAATAAGTAAAGTTAAAAAGCAATAAAATTAAAATGTAAAATAAAAAATGAAAGAATTACAGAATAAAGGAAAAGAGAAATAATGATTGAAAGAGTTTATAAATATAGACACACTCTTAGAAAAAAAGGTTCGAGATAGAACCATTTAGGGTTCCCCACGTTGTCCCGTATTTAGAACCCTTTTGGGGTATCATGTAGAACCCTTTTGAAGGGTTCCAAAAAGAACCGTGTACAATGGTTCAGCTTGGAACCCTTAAGGGTTCCAAAACTAACCATAGAACGGTTTGAGATAGAACCATTTAGGGTTCCCCACGTTGTCCCGTATTTAGAACCTTTTTGGGGTATCATTTAGAACCCTTCTGAAGGGTTCCAAAAAGAACCGTGTACAATGGTGGTTTGGAACCTTCAAGGGTTCCAAAAATAACCATATAGAACTTCTTTAGGGTTCCAGAAATACCTATATAGGCGGTTCAGTATGGAACCCTTTAAGGGTTCTTTGGTCACATATTTCGAACCTTTTAGGGACTTCAATTAGAACCTTTATTGCAGGGTTCAAAGGTAAATACTAAAGGTTCCTCAAAGAACTTTTAAGGGTTTCATTTTCATATTATTTATGGATATTATGATAAATATATATATATATATATATATATATATATATATATATATATATATATATATATATATATATATATATATATATATATATATATATATATATATATATATATATATATATATATTGATCACATAATTCTTATTTTTATAGAAGATAGAAGCAAAATAAAATTAAAAAGGAAATAAAATTAATTTTAATAAAATATATATATTGATATATATACAATGAACTACAAACAAAAACTATACATAAATATAATTTTGCAATATATATATATATATTATAGGCATATAACGGGTATATATATATATATATATATATATATATATATATATATATTTATATATATTATATAAAAATATTATTATATTTATATATATATATATATATATATATATATATATATATACTTTTCGAGATAATTCTACTGATCACGTTCTGTAATTATGCTATATAAATATATATACATAGATATATATATATATATATATATATATATATATATATATATATATATATATATATATATATATTATAGGCATTAAACAAAAGCATTTATTAAGATCTTATTGAAATAAGTAAATACCTTATTAGATAAAGTAGGAGTACCAAACACAAAATTAGCTAACTAAAGAGAGAATTTCAGACACAATTTAAAATATAAAATAATAAAATATTCAAAAC
The DNA here is from genome assembly GCA_015478945.1 of Trachelipus rathkii. NCBI lineage: Eukaryota > Metazoa > Arthropoda > Malacostraca > Isopoda > Trachelipodidae > Trachelipus > Trachelipus rathkii. The sequence continues at coordinate 27,526 of JABUQX010093916.1, read as the reverse complement.
TAGTCTTTTTGTGTATGTGAATTGCATTTTGCATTGCACAAAATTTATTTTAATAAAATCTATACATATTGCTATATATACAATGAATTTCAAACAAAAAACATACATAAATATAATAATTCTGTAATATATATATATATATATATATATATATATATATATATATATATATATATATATATATATATATATATATATATATATATATATATATATATATATATATATATATATATATATATATATATATATATATACACAAAAAAAAAAAATATATATTAAAAAGATATTTAAATAATTAAATACCTTATTAGACAACAAAGTAGGAGTACCAAACACAAAATTAACTAACTAAAGAAAGATAACTTCAAACACAATTTAAAATATAAAATAATAATAAAATAATAAAAACTAGTCTTTTTGTGTATTTGATTTGCATTTTCCACTAACTAAATGTAGTTATGATTATTTTAAAAGGTTTTATATATTTCTTCATGAGTTCTGATACAATCGGAGAATTGGCATAAAAATATCTTAATTTTGTAATATATATATATATATATATATATATATATATATATATATATATATATATATATATATATATATATATATATATATATATATTATAAATATATATATATATATATTAATATATAATGGGATTGTTCAAAAGCATTTTATGAAGATCTTATTGAAATAAGTAAATACCTTATTAGATAAAGTAAGAGTCCCAAATATAAAATTAACTAAATTAAGAAACAGAACTTCAGACACAATTTAAAATGTAAAATAATAATAAAATATTAAAAACTAGTCTTTTTGTGAGTGTGCGACTTGCATTTTCCTCTAACTAAATGTAGTTATGCCTATTTTTAAAATTTTTATATTTAGTCCTTCATGAGTTCTGTATACAATCGGAGAACTGGCATAGAAGGCTTCCCATTGCTTGGGAACTGAAAGCAAAACTTCTCCATAAAATTGAATGTGTGTTAACGATGACTTTGATGTAAGCCCAAATATTGATGTTTTTTGAGGTCAGTGGATTTTTCTTTTCATCAGTAAACACAATACACGGATAAGGAGATAGTGGTTCCTATATATAATAAATAAAGTTTCATTACAATTACAATCAAATACCTTCATATATATATATATTATATATATATATAAGATATATATATATAAGAAGAGTTATTATTATTATTATATATTATTACATATATTATTATTATTATTATATATATTATTATATATATATATATATATATATATATATATATATATATATATATATATATATTATTATTATATATATATAATATATATATATATTATTATTATATATTATTATTATTATTATATATATATAAATATATATATATATATATATATATATATGTTATATATATATATATATATATATATATATATATATATATATATATCTTCTCATCTCCTTTTTCCCCAAGACTGGGGGTAAGGTGCGTGACATGCATCGGAAAAGAGAAGCAGTAGAAGAACATGACAAGTCGAAAAGAAAGCCCAGCCTTACCGCCCTCTTTATATATTAGTGAGAACTCGGCGCAGTCAGAAAATCCACCTCTAGAGCCGGATCAAAGCATGGACCTCACTATGGCCTATCGCGTCATGTAGGGTCTGGGCCCAGGTGGGCCACAACCATACCCCTTCACAAAAACCCGTCGCCATTCATTCCTATTATGCACCTTTATTCTCTGCCTCTGCCAAACTCATTTCTCTCCTTCAGACATTCTTTACTGACTCAACCACTTTTTTTCTTCGGTCTCCCAAGCCGGTCGGTTCCCCAACACCTCACCACTATACATCCGCTTAACCAACCGGCTGTCATTCATCCCTTCCACATGACCAAACCATCTCAAAGTACTTTTTCATTTATTTTCCTCTGAGCCCCTTTCTTCACACACCAGATAATGATAAAATTATAAAATTAATGGTGGGAGGGTGTTAGAATGATAGAGAAAGGTAGAGTGCTTTTTTTATTCTGATGATTTGATATTATGTGATGAATTTGAAACAAGTTTGAGAAGATTGGTAGAGGGGTTTGGCAGGATGTATAAAAGGAGGTGTTTGAAAGTAAATGTGGATAAGAGTAAGGAGAATCCAAGGTGTGAAATCATGTTGGATGGTGAACAATTGGAACAAATTTTTGTATCATAAAGAGGGAAAGGGTGAAGCAGTGTAATAGGAAAGTGGGTGGTCCAATTAGATATTTGATGAATGCAAATGGATTAAGTCTTGAATGCACTATGTTTTTGCATGAAGGAATGTTGTTACCGGTGTTATTTAATGTATGACAGCGAAACTATGGTGCGGAATGGAAGGTACAGATCTAAGGAATAAGCTGTTGAAATTGATAATTGATAATCTTAAGGGTGTGTTAGGAGTAAGAAGAATTCATAATATGAGGATGTTAAGAAGTTGTGTGGTATGAAGTGGGGCGTGAATGCGAAAATAAATGAGAGTATATTAAGATGGTTTGGTGACGTTAAGAGAATGAATGGGAGTCTGTTGGCTAAGAGGATGCATAGAGGTGAGAATGTTGGGAATTGTACAGTTGGAAGACCTAAGAAAATTGAATTGAGTCAGTAAAGGAGTGTTTGTTGGAAAGGAATGTGAATTAGATTCAAGTGAGAAGAATGGTGCATAATAGAAGTTAATGGCGGTGATTTTTGAGGGGATATGAATGTGTACCTAGCCCAGGGGGATGAACTCTAAACCTGACGACCTACCACAGTTAGTGTCCATCGCGCCGCCGTGAAGTCCTAGGTGGATTTTTTGGCAGCGACGAGCTAGCACTTAAGGGTCCTGACGGGGGGCTTTCCTTTCAACTTGCCAAACTCTTCCATTTTGCTATTTTTTCATGCATGTTAGGAACCCTACTTGTTATGAGAAGTTTTGGTAGATAAAGAAAGAAGGAAAGGTATGTACTATTCTAGATACGAAACAAATATACAACATCCAGCGAACAAGTCAAAATAAATTAATTTTTAACCACACAAAACCAATTTCTATAGTTTCAAAAAGAATTTGAAAAGCGAAATTATGCAACTTGGAGATAATTCCAATTTATAAAACATTTAGAATTCAAACTCGAAACTTACCACTTTGGGAAATTGTAAATAGGTAAATTTATTCAGAACTTCGTCAACCTTCATAGATTTCCCGTCTTCGGCTTGCATTGATGATAATCTGAAAGGCAAGCTACGTGGAAGATGTTCTAGGATTTTAGGAAGATTTGGGTGAACCATGCCAACTTCTTCCATCATTGTATTCTCGTGCAATCGAGAGCTGTATTCATCTTCTGCATCTACAGGAATGCAGAGTGAAGCCTGTATTAGAATGAAAACAAATTAAAATGATAGTACACACCAATTGCCCTGACACTTTCAAATTACTACAAATAATCACACCCAAATTTTTCTTTCTTAGTCTACATACTCCAGCCATTTCCTATTTACATATAAATAAAATTTTTTGTTTTTTTGAGTTACCTATATGAAGGATCTTTCATTTTTTGTTATTCAAATTCATTCGCCACTTATTTGACAAACCACGAAATTTGTTTAACTTCTGTTGAACATTTATACAACTCTTAATATTCCCAACTGAAGTTGCTAATTTAGTATCATCTGCAAACTTTGAAATCCTGCTTTATTCCTATATCCAAATTATTATTTATTTAGATTAGGAACTAAAGTGGCCCTAGCACAGAACCCTGAGGAACACCACTTTTTACCAATTTAAATTATGATTTATGACTATTGAGTACTTGCTACACATTGCCCTCTGTTACTCAACAAATATTTTATCCAGCTAGAACCATTCCTTTAAACCATATTATAATCTCTATGTGCTTCTGTTAATATTTTATACAAGACAAATTAAATTTCAAAATATCTTTTCTTTAATAAAAAGTGTTTACAACACTTTATAAATAAATGTCTTAATTTGTAACTGTATTTTAAATATTTAATACTCACAGCTGTCCTTTTTGCATGAGTAAGTAGTACTTTCTTCGAAATCTGCCCTTCTCTTTCTACCGCTTGATGGTACACTGAATTTTTTTCTAACCTTATCGATTTCATCTACATGAACCAAAAATTTTCTTTCCTTCTTAAAATGATTTTTCAGTACTTCTTTTAGGCAGTTCTGTAATATAAGCAAAGTAAAATTAGTAATATTTATTACATTTATATTTAAAATGAAATAAATAAAAAATTTATATATATATATATATATTATAAGTTATACATATATATATATATATATATATATATATATATATATATATATATATTATATATATTATATTATATATATATATATATATATATATATATATATATATATATATATATATATATATATATATATATATATATATATATATATTATTTTTTTTTATTTTTTTTTTATTTTATCTGTGTGCAAATGTGTTTTCTAGTGTCCTTGGGTTACAGGAACAACCTATTAAAAGAATATATGGCCTAAGTGAGCATGTGTGTGAGTGACATGCACCCTTGGATATTGATTTAAATTACGTATCAGGGTCATTTTAACCTTATGGCTTGGACTCTCATTGCAATCTATGAATAAATTCATTTGTTTGGCTTATTTATCTTCTAGGTCTGCTGGCTATCCTAAAATCTTAATTATACAAACTTCAAAATAAAACACATTTTCCTGCAATTCTCTTTTCTCTGAAATTATCATTCTCTGTGATTTCTATGTTCAATCGGTCAACTGCTTTCTCCTACTTCTCAAAATATGGCTCTGGACTTGGTGGTGAAGGTGTCAAAAAAAAAAAAGATTAAATCTAGAAGATAATAATAGAAGGCAATAAAAGAAGTGGCTCAGGAAAATGGGCAAATGGGAAGGCTCCCTTTCCAGAAAGACCTACTATTACCAGGTGGAGGAAGATGAGAACATTTTCCACTGCTTGGAGGCTGTTCTTGTTGTCCTCATATATATATTATATATATATATATATATATATATATATATATATATATATATATATATATATATATATATATATATATATATATATATATATATATATAAGGTATATATATATATCACTTTCCGTTAAGAGTAGGGTGCGTTCATGCACGGAGCAAAGATTAGCCAAAAGTAGAAGAGGCGAAAGAAAAGCCCCCCCCCCTCAGTACCCTTAGGTGTGAACCCGTTGATGCCAAAAATATCCACCCAAGGGCTTCATGATGGCACGACGGACACTCACTGTGGTAGGTCATTGTCGTTAGGGTTCTTCCCCCGGGACAAGCCCGCTACCATCCCCTTTAACAAACCCTCGCCATTCACTCCTTTATGCACCATTCTTCTTGCTTTCACTAAATTCACATTCCTTTATAACAAACACTCCTTCACTGACTCAATCCACTTTTTCTTAGGTCTTCCAACCGGACGGTTATCAACAGTCTCACCTCTATACATCCGCTTAACCAACCGAGACTCATTCATCCGTTCAACATGGCCAAACTATCTTAACATATTCTCATTTATTCTCTCATTCACACCTTTCTTCACACCACAAATATTCCAAATTTTTTCATTCTCCATTTTATCAATTCTTCTCACACATAACACACCCCAAAGATTATCCATCTGCACAGCCTCTACATTTGATCTATACCTTGCATTCCAAACCATAGTTTCACTACCATGCATTAACACCTGTGCCAACATACCCCATGCAAAACCCTATTGCACTCTAAACTAAGTCCCTTAACATTCACTAAAGATCTAATTGCACCACCCACCTTCCTACCACACGCAACTTTCCTATTACACAGCACAACCAAATATGAAATAAATGACTAAGTATTGGTTGTACAATGAATGCAATCCTGAGTTGTCTAGCAGTACACAAATGTTCTATTTTATTAATGTGTATTTATTATATTAATTAAAGCATAGGTATCGGAATCAACACCTAAAAAAATAGAGTATCGAGCATTGGTACATCTCTAATATATATAATATATAATATATATGTATTTGTATATATATTATATATAGATATATATATATATATTATATATATATATATATATATATATATATATATTATACTATTATTTATTATATATATTAAATTACTAGAAAATTTATGTTAAACAAGATCTCCCCACACATTACCCTCCCCGACTTTCAACACGGTTTTAGAAGTAACCACTCAACATCAACAGTCCTCACTTCGATAACCCAACACATCATAACTGGTTTCAATCTATCCCCATCGGACCGTACAATCCTCACCGCTATAGATTTAAATACTGTAAAGCATTTGATACCACCTTCATCAAGATAAAAAAAAAATCCTTTAATCCCCCCTTGAAAATAATGACAAAAATGGCTCTTCAACTTCCTCACCAATCGCTCCGCCCAAGTTTCTCTCAAAGACAATCTATCCAAATCCATTAAAATGCAAAACGGTGTTCCTCAAGGGGCCATCCTCTCCCCTTCCTTTTTAATCTCTTCACTGCCGACCTCCCAATTCCCACCCACCCATCCACCAAACTTCACATATGCCGATGACATTACCTTGCTTTCACATGACCCGAATGTTCTCACAGCCACTCGCCATACTCAGGAATACATCCTTAATCTCAAACTGGCTCCATATTAACTGAATGACAGAGTCCCTCGAAAAATCATCAATCACCCTCCTTAATGGACCGACACCAATCATCTCTCCACCTCTTAGTACAATTAAATAACAATTCCATCCCTCTCAACAAAACCAAAAATATGAGGCCTTACATATGACACCCATCTAACCTTCTCCGCACACATCGAATCTATCACAACTTCTACACTCCGAACCCTCTCCCAACATCACTTCGGAGATAGAAAACACACCCTTACCGCAACATATAAACTACTACTAAAATCCGATTTAAATTATTATGCCCCAACAGCTTGGTTCCATGCCCTATCTCAAACTAACATTACCAAATTACAAACAACCCAAAACTCAGCTCTTAGAATTATTACTGGATGCACCAAAACCACTCCCATCCAACACCTCCATGATGAAACCCTAATTCTCCCTATCTCAAATCACTTCAAAATGATCGGGACTCAATTCTATTACAAAACCCTTGACCCTACCCATCCATGGCACCAAATTTTTTCCAATCCCACCCCACATACTAAAATACCCACCTTCCTCACCCTCCATATTTTACAGACTTATATAATATAATTCCCCCTCTCACACCCCACTCCTCCTGGCCCTCCCATATTCATACCCACCTCACGAACTCCTACCTTAATACTCGTTCCTTTAACAAACTGTTAAACGCCATCCCCCCAAAAACTTCCCCTACTGAAGATGCTTTGCCCAGAAGTCAGATTGAACTTGCTCCTTGTAGATCGGGCTATCATCCAAAACTTCAGCAATATAAATCCGATTTTAACCTTGAAAACGTCAATTCCCCCACTTGTATTAGATGTCACACCTCCCTGGACACTTTAGAACATCTCCTCCTATACTGCAACACACTTAACAATTACTTTCCCCCTAGACCTTTGGAAACGCCCAGCCGCGGCGACTAGTTTCTTGGGCAGGGGCAGGGGCAGGGGCAGATATATATATATTATATATATATATATATTATATATATATATATATCATATTAATATAATATAATATATTATAACGTAATATATATATTATACTATATATATATATATATATATATATATATATTATATATTAGGGATGGAGTGAAGTATCAGTTTTGGTATTAGTAAATTTCTGGTATCGGTATCAGCATTTTTACATTAGTATTGGTATCAGTATCAGGAAACAAAACATAAGTATTGGTATGGGGAAAAATTTTGGAAAACATATAAGTGTCGGTATCAGTATCAAGAATTTTTTGGTATCTGTATCGACATTTTTGCATTAGTATCAGTATTGGGGGGAGAAAAAAATAAGTATCTTGTCCAAAATTTTTGGAATAGCTCCTTTATATATATATATATATATATATTTAATATTTAACTATTTATACTATATAAATAAATTTTTTATATCTTTTATTTAATATATATATATATATATATATATATATATATATATATATATATATATATATATATATATATATATATATATATATATATATATATAGCTATATGGGTCATTCCATGTTAAATCAGCAAGTGCCTCAGGATTGACCTCCTTATATTTTTGTAAAACTTTGAAGATAGGTTGTTAAACATCTGTAAAGAGGGTTAGGAAAGTATTAGAACTCAAAAGAAATGTTAGTGTTAATGTTTGTTTGCTACAGGAGCTGATGTGGATGGGTGTATTTTTCCGAAAAAAATGTTATGAAGCAAATTGTCAACATTAATGGTCCATATATTTCAAAATATTAAAGATATAGTGCTGAAATTATGCATCCCTAAGTAATTTGTGGCATCAATTTCTAAAATCATAGTTTCAAGGACATCAGAAAGGTAATTGAGACACAGTGTGTTCCCAAACCTGGCCAAAAAGCTAAAAAAAAAAAAAAAAATTAAAAGTGTAAGAATAATCATTGTGGCTTCCAATTTGAATATACTAGCATCATTGGTAGTGGAGAAGCTGATTTTAAGCAAAACTCATTCAAAGAATTGAAATTGCGGAAATTGTGCCATCTAAAATTGGTATTTTTTTTTTATGACCAAATTTTTGTGCATTCTGAAGGCATATATAATTTGAGAGTGTGGTTGGTAATTGATTCAATTCTACTAAGCACCATTGGGAAGAGCATCCTTTGTTTACCTTATAAACATACTTTTTAGTTTGGTGCCTCTTAAAAGAAGAGAACTTTAGGTGATTAATCACTTCAAAGTTCTCTTATTTTAAGAGGCACCAAACTAAAAAGTATGTTTATAAGGTAAACAAAGGATACTCTTTCCAATGGTACATAAAAGAATGGAATCAATTACTAACCACACTCAAATTTTACCTTCAAAATGCATAAAAATTTGGTCATGGAAAAAAAATGCCAATTTTGGATGGCACTATCTCAGCAATTTCAATTGTTTGAATGAATTTTGACTTAAAAATAGTAAATTTTGGTACTAATGAATATATTTATTATGCTTATCTGTAGCTAGAGCTGACCTTTGAAAATGACCAACACTTCCTAGAAATAGCTTCAATATCACTTAATGATATTTAAGTAAATATTTACTTCCTTTTAAAAAGCTCCTGTTTATGAATGAAACATGGTGCAGTTTTTAGTCTTTCATATGGAATATCTTCACTTACAATGCACTGCATTATCTGTCATTACTGTTTGTAAATTATCCGTAAAGCAAAATTATAAGAATAAAACTACATTTATTAAAAAGTTTCTTTAAGATCCTTAGTGATTATACTTGTAAACTGATACAGTATTCTTTTTTACTGTGTAATGGATGATAGACAAAAAGACTACTACATGAATGGACAGGGGAAAACATATGTTGGATAATAAGAGTTTCTGGACTGGCAAATTTCATTTCCAGTCCTATATAATGTGTGTTTTTTGTGTTTGTATGTGTGCATTAAAAGCATGTCTAGTTTTCTATTTTTTTAATACAGGAGTGAGGAAATTGGCTTCAACATGGCCAGTCAGGAAGGAATATATCTAGTGAGATATTGGCTTTGACTTCAAGAAATTATTCATTCATTTGGAATCAAAATACTTATATTTACTATATGGCACATTGATCTTACATTTTTTTATTCAAATCTTTAGAATTAGAAATGGAATAAGTCACATGAGACTATCAAAGAATGTCCCTTCACATTTCTCAATACATACAATTTTAAAAAAAAGACCACCAAAAAAATTTTTAATGCACAACTCCCAACAAAGTAAAACATGTATTTTTTATACAAACAATATTGTCCTTTCCCAGCTCTAAATGCATGCAATTTTTAGTTTGAAAGAGAGTAGAACAAAAATATTTACAAAATCC
>JABUQX010093916.1:0-2500 GCA_015478945.1 Trachelipus rathkii | reverse complement strand
TTATTTTATTTTTTATTTTTGAAAATTCAATTTTATTTTTTTTTATTAAATATAAATTGTTCTTTTTTATTAAAAAAGATTTTCAATTTTAATATTTTTCATATTATTAATTAATATTTAGATAATTTATTTATTTATCTATTTATTTATTTATTTATTTATTTATTTATTTATTTATTTATTTATTTATTTATTTTTACTTATTTATTTATTTATTTAAAATTTAAATTAGATGTTTATTTATTATTTTTTTCTCCTATTAAATTAAATTTTTATTCCTTCTTAGAGCAAAAATATGTTGTATCATATCTCCTACTCTCACCATCTCTCCCCAGTATCCTTCTTCTCGTAGAACTATTGCATTACATGCCTTATACTCTCACTTTTATAACGAACAAAGCTCTTCCCAACTCTCCAATTCCTTACCTTCTTCTATGAGGAGAGCCCTCGAGACTTCTTTCTCAACACTTTCTTTGTACAACTTCTAACCCCAGACATAACTGATATGCTCAATCTTAAATATGTTCCACTGGTAAAGACTAGAACACACTCACTTTCTCAACACTTTCTTTGTTCAACTTCTAACCCCAGACATAACTGATATGCTCAATCTTAAATACGTTCCACTGGTAAAGACTAAAACAGACTCACTCTACCAATTTTTCCAACTTCCTTTTGACAAGCACATTTTCAAGCGACGTGTCGTAGAATGTCGACCTATAAATTGACCTTGGCTCTCGAATCTTTAAAACTCCAGTAGATATTTGAAGGCTTCTGGACTTTGCTCACCTGTGGATATATATATATATATATATATATATATATATATTATTAAATATATATATATATATATATATATATATATATATATATATATATATATATATATATATATATATATATATATAGATATATATATATATATATCCATCCTTTCTCTTCCCATGTACAGTTGTATATAAAGAATACTTTTAGCAGCTAACACCACCCATAGGTCATGCAGGATATAGTGTTAGGAATAATAGTAATAATATTTATATATTAATAATAATTAATAATAATATAATAATAATAATAATAATAATATAATAATAATAATAATATAATAATAATAATTATTAATAATATAATAATAATAATAATAATAATAATAATAATAATAATACTAAAAAAATAATATAATAAAAATAATAATAATAAAATAATCAATTAATAATAATAATAAAAAATAAAAATAAATTAATAATAATAATAATAATAATAATAATAATAATAATAATAATAATAATAATAATAATAATAATAATAATAATAATAATAATAATAATAATAATAATAATAATAATAATAATAATAATAATAATAATAATAATAATAATAATAGTAGTAGTTATAATGTACGTTCAAATCCCCTAAATAGAGAACCTCGGCATTTGGCTTGGAAGAAGTAACAGTCTCATGAAATAGTCTCTATAAGATAGTAAAAGAGAACGTGAAAATCTATTCCATTATCGGAGCAGTAACAGAAACACAAGATAATGATGGTAGGAGGGAAAAAGAATTTAAGCCATAAAACATCGAAGTTAGAGATCATGATTCTCGAGACGTGTTACAGGAGTGTTTATGTTTATATAGGCGAAGACTAAATTATTCAGTCGGAAATTATAGAAAAAGTTATAGCTGGGGATATTTAGTTTATTTGAAAAAAAATCCCTGGCTAGCTGGGTCTCAGATAGTAATAAAATGTTAGGTTGAGAGTTAGAGAGGTGATATTCCACAGATTCATGGTTAGCACGCAGGCCACGCACGTTGGCAAAGTCAACAGAGAACCCCCGCCTGCGCCCAACCCTAGACCACTTGCCATGTTTTTCGGTTTTGGGTAGACCCCCTGCTTACCTGATAATGATTTTTTGCTAAAACTTATATATATATATATATATATATATATATATTATATATATAATATATATATATATAATAAATAATATTTATCATATACTATTCATATTATATAGTGGTCTGTGTATATGTTTTTTAAATATGATATGTTAAATTTATACTCATGTATATATAATATGAATAGAAATATAAAACAAAATACACATAAAATATCATATAAGTATAAGTAAAAAAAATATATTAAATGTGAGTATATTTATAAAAAATATATATTTATTTATATATAATATATATATATATATATATATATATATATTATATTATATATATATTATATATATATATATATATATATATATATATATTTATAGTGTATATATATTTATTAGTGTATATATATATATAATATATATATATATATTTATATATATATATATATATATACTATATATATATATATATAGCTATATTATTATATATATATATATATATATAGATATATAAATATATAATATATTGTTTATATATAATATATATATACTATATATATTATATATATATATATAATATAATATATAGATATATATAATAATATATATAA
>JABUQX010093915.1:0-25545 GCA_015478945.1 Trachelipus rathkii | reverse complement strand
TTGACATCCATGATAATTTAAAAAAAAAAAAAATTAATAAATAAATAAATAAAAATTTTAATATAGCTAAAAATTGTAAAATATTTAAAAATATAAACAAAGCAGTAAATGCATAATAAGATATAAAATTTTAAAATAAAAATTAAAAAATATTTTAAAAATTAAAGCAAATTAAAATAAAAATTATAAAATTTTCAGGCTTGTATAGTCGAGAGAAATATATCTTGTGTTCATAGATAATTTTTTTGTATACTAAATTGTTAAAGAATATTGTTTATTTTATGAAAAGTTATATTTTATGTATTTTAATTTTTTAAATATTTATTTTTGGCTACTATGCCAGTAGAGAGAATTCTGGGCCAACATTGGCCATATTACAAATGTAATCATTGTCTTTTTTTTTTATTTAATTATATTGCTTTCGTGTGATTTCCTTGATTACACCAACACGGCATTTGTATTCATAGGGTTTAATATTTATAGTAAAATATCCCATTTATTTCTGGTGTTTTCATTATTATTTATTGAGTTGTTATCTGTAAGGAAAAACGCGAATTTCTTACTTGAAACATGGTAGCGCCGAGAAAGTAGTTACCATGTAACAAAAGGCTAATTGAAGGTGTGAAACAGAAAAATGGAAGGCGCTAGGCCTAAGATTTAGCCCTAAAGTAAGAATCAAGATATAGGCCTTAGAAAATCCTTAAATTTAGGAATAGAAAGCAAAAGGCTGTTCATAAGTAAATATGGATTTGGTTCAAACAGGAAAAATTTGGATTCACTTCAAGGGTAAGAAAATTAGAAAATGACTTAAAAAACCCAGGTTTCAATAAGGTAAAGGGGCAAAGGGTTTGAAAGCAGGAAATTAATTTTAGCAAGGAATTAGTAATAAGGACCTGAAGGAAGTTATTTAGCTTTTAAAATTTAAAAAGTTAAGAAATAGGACAATTGGTCCAATAAAATTGATTCTGAAATTAGGTGAGTTTCAGATAAGGAGTGGTCAAAAACATTTTTTCAGTGCTAATTTTGGCTTTCATTTTTTACTTGAGGAAAGATTAAGATAATAGTTTTGGAGACTAATACTTTCTTCGTATGGCATGTAACAAATAGACTTAAACAGAATTTGAATTTGACGTAAAAAATATTAAACGTTTACTAGGACCATATTGATCCAAGAAAAGCTGCAGGCCCTGATTTAGTATAATATGGGTTTTAAAGAATTTCTTCTGAAATTAGGGTAGTTGCCCAGCATTGCAAAGGGCACTGTATCTTGATTTTTTAAGCGATCTATTAACCATTTGGTGAGGTACCAGTTGACTGGAAAACAGCATATGTTGTTGCCTATTTATAAGAAAGTATTAAGGGAAAGGATTTGGGAAATCTATAGGCCAAGTTTAGCTTTTTTATTTTTCTCACATAAAAAGTGAAATACGAATCAATATCAAAAGAAATATAAAGTTCGGTCTTTTCTGCTTAAAAATTAACGCTTATTTCTGTAGTAACATATATATAATATATTGGAGCCAATATATCCTCTAGATAGTTTTTTTTATCTACTAACCATTATTCGTTCATTTGGCCTATTGTTTATAGTTAGCCTACTATGCAATAACATTATCATGACAATTATTATTTTCAATTATTTTATTGAAAACAAAGGTTCAATTAATATACAACCGTTCTGCTAGAAACCTAAATCATAACGAAAATGTTCTTATTTGTACATTTAAAGCATTGACCTTATAAAAACAGAATGTCCATGGCCATTATGTAAAAGCGCCTCTTAGATTGTATGGTCCCAAAAAGAGTTAATGGTTATAAACTATCTAAGATCAATTCTAAGGATTCATTTATGGTTAACATGGGTGGTGCGGGGGCCAGGAATGATGCAGGCCAGTTGCGTTAGAGCAATACCGAAAATAAAAACTTTTACTTGGAGCATCTAACCTCAGTTCAAAAAACTGTTGTAAAATGGAAAGGGAAAACTCTTTTGCTACCAAATGGTTGCGATGGGTTTCCAAAATAGCCCAATTTTCCTGACCAAAAAAGAAAAAGAGGGTGCATATTCATAAAGCATACAATTAACTTCGTTTAGTTGATTGGGGCCTATATTTTGCCCTGCAGGCCTACAATTTCCGGCATATCTAGTTGCATCGTTTGTTTGCAGGAGGACATATCAGCAGGTTAACCATGACATAGAGAAAGGGGATTGTTTAACCCAAGAAAAAATTCAAGAACAGTTAACCCTATAAGGCACATAGATATGCAAAAGTTTAAGAATAAAGGAATGGGAAGCTATAAACCTAACTTATTGCTATAGTTAGAACGTCCAAATTTGTTTATGTTGATCTCCATAATAGTGCTACAAAAACCAAAGCTGCTACGTAAATTTTTGAATCACAGATCTTTCCCACTTGATTCCCTTGTTTCTTTTTCACAATATCTGTTTTCTGGCAGCCATTATAGGCCCCCTATTTCTTTCCATGATCTTTTAAAATGATCCTCTACATTATTAAATATTTTATTTGACAGTGGTTTTGGCATTTTTTAAAAAACTATCTTAACATCACTCTAACCTTGGTTGTTTTTTGCGTTATCCGATTTACTCTAACATGCCGAAAATTAAGTACCTTAACAAACATTAGAGTGCTAGATAAATCATTATTTCATTTACCCAAGGCTTCAAGGGCAGCCAAATGTTCATCAGTACATGCGTTGTATAATATTTTATATAGTGTTGCTAGCTTACTTCCACTGTTCATTCAATGTCTTGCGGAATTCTAAAACCAGTAAGCTACCTTAGGGTTTGGGATTCAAAAAAAAAAAACGTTCGTTTTTTTACAAAAAAAAAAACACGTTTTTTTTTAAAAAAAAGGGACCAAAAGGCCAAAATTTTTTTTGTTTTTTTTTTGTTTTTTTTTAAAATTACTTTTTTTCATATATTATACAAGTCTTTAGCGGTATTTAGGCAGTTAAACATTTACAGTAAATACAATAATGTGTTAAAAGGTATGGCGCAATATTATAAAGTAGATTTTTATTACTTAAAGTTAAATTGTAATATTAGTGCTCTAGGGCATATAATAATTACTTTTCACATGATCTGATTATTATTATTATTATTTATTAATTATCTATTATTATTATTATTATTATTATTATATATATATATATATATATAGATATTATATATATATATATATATATATAATATATATATAATTATATATATATATATATATAATATATATATATATATATAATATTAAATTCTTCATCTTACCTTTTTTTCTTTTCCCCAAGGGACTGGTCGGTTAAGGTGGCGTAAGAGAAGGGCAATCGGAAAAAAGAAAGCAGTAGAAGAGAAATATGGGACAAAAGTCCGAAAAGGAAAGTTCCAGGGCCTTACCCCTCCCCCCTCTGTACCATAACTTAGTAAGGACTCGTCACAGGTCAGGGAAAAGCCAAACCCCTATAGCTTCACGGGGGACTGCGACGGGGGCCTCCACTATGGGTAAATCGTCAGTTTGTAAAGTGGTTGCATTCTTTTTGGGCCCAGGGGTGGCCACCAAACCCATTAACCCCCCTGTCACAAAACCCCGCCATTTTTTCTCCTTATTATGGCCAACCCTTTATTCTCGCCCTGTTTGCCATACTCACCATTTTTTGGCCTTCCCCAAGAACATTCGTTTTTACTGACTCAGATTTCCCACTTTTTGCTCTCGATTTTTCTTCCCAGCCGGTCGGTTCCAACACACTCGCCACTATACATCCGTTTAAAAAACCGACTATCATTCAATCTTTCCACACATGAAAAAACCATCTCAAACATACTTTCCGATTTATGTCTCTTCATTGTACATTGAATCTGACACCACCACACAACCCTCTAATATGTTCATTCCTCATTTTATTCAATTTTCTATCTTCCACACCTAGGCATTGCCCCTAAAGAAATTGTCCATTCTGAACACATTTGATTAGATTCTATTAACTTCCTTTCATAAATTTAATTCTCCACTACTATACAATAATCTAGCTTCAATTCATGCTTCAGTAAGGCGACCCCCCTAGGCCACTCAAAAGAACTTTAGTTCCTATTACATTCACCAACGATTTTAATTGCATGCACCGGCCACCTTCCTGGCATCCAAAATATACCTTAGCCCTTTAAATATTTAAACTCGGGAACCACTTTGTTCTAGCTTGCCTCCCCCAGATCTAAACATCAACTCCACCACTTGAGGGACTGGTTTCCTCCACTCCACAAACCATTTTTTAACCTCCTTACTTTACCATTATCACGTTTTCTCCCCTCTCACACCCTCTCTCTGACTCTCTCCGATCTCATCTCCACCCCACCGTTGCCAAAATCTTCTCTTTACCAAATTCTTCTCAAACTCTTTCCAAATTCGCCCAAACACCAAAAAACCATGGAAAATTCAAATCCGTGGGGCAGCTCTGGTGGATATTGGCATTTAGGGAAGGGGAGGCGCAACCTCCTCCTACCACTCCGAAGTGCCTCCATTTTCTCCATCATTTCTACCCATGAAGACCCCACCAATTTTCTGTTTTAGCACCGGCCCACCTCTCAATTCTTTTCAATAAGACCCCAGCCATATACCAAATTGAATAACCAAGGGAGACAAAAACCACCAACCCTGCCCTTTCCCACTCCGCTATAATACCTAAAAACTCAATTTCACTTTTTTGGGGTGGGACCCGAGCCCATTTATTCTTACCACACGCCCTCCCTCCCACAACATCTTATCGTTCATTAACATTCTTTTGATTTCACATTCAGAAGCCTTGAACCACAACACTATATGATATCACTAAACCTACTGCCATAGGAGGCTTCCCTATTAAAACCCTGATCAGAGATTTCCAGCGCCCTGTGCCAAATCCATAAAACTTGAGAATAACAATTATATCTTTCTTCTCCCCTCATCTCTTCTCTATCATGTATTGCCTTCCAGATTTAATAGAAGATGTTCTGATCCAACACATCCTCTTAACTACTTCCTTAAAACGGCACCTTTGTTTCTTCACCCAATTCCAGTCCTTCAGTCACCCGGGACGCAACCTCTTTCGACCATATAATAAATTAAACCATACCATAATTCTTTCCTCAATTATACACACTTCAATAAAACTAAATTCCCCTATAAATTTCTTACCAGTTCCCTTATATTCATCCTTTTTAACCTCCTAAGTATAAGGTTACACATATACTGGCTTCTCCCTTCAATTCCCCTATCGTTAATAACTATTTTACCCCTCCATTTTTTAAACCGCATTTTTAATTAACCAATCAAAGTCAAAGTAGTAAATGTTCAGGAGAAAAAAATTGCCCTTCCGTTTTCTTTGAGCATTTCACCGTAATTTAATATTATTATAAATAATTACCGCTTATTATGAGCAATTTTCAATTTATTTATACTCTTCTTCTATCTCAGATTTCTATTTTAATTTGACTTAAAAATTAACCTTTTTCATCCCCCAAATATAATACTATTTCCCTTTTACTTATGCACCTATTTCTAATAAACCCCACACCACACAGTTCTCACTATACCAAATACTCATTCAATTACTTGGGATCCTAATAATATTATAACAAGATTTTTTCGAATAAGATGTTTCTTTCCACACATTCCCCTTCACATCATTATTCTCATTCTAGTGTACATAAAAAATACACATACACATCCCTATTCATTTATTTTATCTTGAAAGCAGGTTCCCCTTATATTCTTAATATATTTTATACCTTTCGGTCAGCTTCCATGCTCCCAACAGAGATCACATAGAGCTTCCTATTTGCCCTTGTAATATTGTCCTCCAACATTTTCAATTTTCCTTCCTTCCAAAATTACTGTTATTTTCTGCTTTTTACTGCTATCTTCAAAAAAGAATATTTTCACAATCATTCAAATCTTTCTTTTTCCTCCACTATTATAATTCCAAAGGCATCTTTCTTGTTGAAACTCATCAATTTGCCTTTTGTAGTACAATCCAACCACGCTTTTTTTTTACTTTTTAAAGATTTTACTTTTTCAGCCCCAACCTTTTTCTCATTCCACCACTCCCTGTTTAGCATTTCTACTTCCTACTTTAAGCACCCCAGCATATCTTTCCTTCATTCGTTTTCAGGGCATGCTTGTTAACCCAATAAATTTGCTAGTCCCAGGATCTTAATTTTAGGTTTCAGGCAGCTATTTTCCACATTTCACACTGAATTTAACTTTTTGCGTGTCGGCTCCTTAATACCCTACTTTTATCTCCACCCCTATTTAACTATGGTGTTCCACTAACTTCTTCACTCTTAATTTTTACCCTCTTCCCTTCCGTATTCCCTTTCCTCTCCATCCAAGTCCCAACAACTTAATTTTACATAGGCCAGAAGAACAAGCATACACTGATCCGAATCAAATCCCAATTTTCTAAAGAACGACCTCCACTATAACATCCAACATTTAACTTTCAAAAGCAGCTTTCTTCACCAACACAAGAAAATGCCTCCAATCATTACTTTTCACCTCGATACCCATCTCTACCCTACCACCAAACCTCTTAGAGTGAGCACTTGAGGATTAGCTTTTTACTTATGTGTTTGATAAAAAAGATTAAGTTATTACTAGCAACACACCTCTCTCCCTCCAACTAGGAAAATCCGTCATTCCAACGCTTTTCCTCCATTACATTTGTTCCTGGGACAACCCCATAAGTATAACCACTCTGTTGTAATACTATCCTTTTTTTTGGATCATACTAGCTATAATATTTATATAATATAAATATATATATATAAATATATATATATATATATATATATATATGAGTTAAAGAATTGAAATGATAGTTATATATATATATAAATATATATATAATATATATTATATAAATATATATTATTATATATATATATATATATATTATATATATAAATAATATTATAATATTTATAATTATATATATATATATTATATATATATTATATAATATAAATAATCATATATATATATATATATATATATTTTCATAATTATATAGTATATTATATATATATATATTATTATATATATATTAATATTAATAATATAATATTATATATATATATATAAAGCTATATATATATAATATACTTTATTAGTATATATATATATAGTATACTAAATATACATCGTAATAATATATATTACTATATAAATATAATATATTATATATTATATATATATATATATTATATATATTAATATATATAAAATCCGAATGTAATAGGTCAAATAATTTGAAGCCTAGAAGGGAGGGTATTGGTAATACTGTAATAATTTAAAACATTCTTTAAATATTTACATAAAAGAAAGGCGGTAATTTTAAAAAAAAAAAAACAAAGAAAAGAAAAAATAAACATTTTGGTTTTAAATAAACAACCCTGGGTCTATGATTTTCTGCACAAAAAAGAATATATAAAAACCCAAATTAAAAAATCCAATAAAAAACCGTTTTTTTTTATCACAACCCTAACCGAAACCAAGGTTTTTGAATGGATTGTTTATTTTGTAAACTTGACTTCAAAGACACTTGCCCTGTACGAGGGTCCTACTCTTCTTGCTTTCTAAAAGTTCTAAAAACACCAAAATTGCTCCTGTTCTTCATGTTGTAAGTTACCTTACTCTGTAATGCAAACTTCATGCTATTTATTCTTGCCGTGTTCTATTTTCTTTTGCATGTCATAGCAGGTTTAAATTAAGTTATTATTTGCGTCCGGCACTAATTCCATTGTAAGGAACTAATTTGCAAAGGTTCTATAACCTAAATAATTTCTAATTGTAAATGAACTCTATGTGGTAAACTGTGTTGTATATAAACCCTCATCGGATCACTTCTTTTAGGGCCAGAACCAGTGAGAGATAGAATTATAAAATTTTTCTTTCTTCTCTGATTTCTGGACTCAGGCTCTCTTTGTGACTTGAATCAGCTAGAGAGTATGGGTTGAGGAAAACACTCAATGTTTCAACTTTAAACAACTTTTGATAATTTTTTTGCAATTCTAAGCTTGGCACTGTTTCTTAATACTCGACCGCAAGCTGGCGTGTATGGCCCCATGATCTTTATCATATAAGATAATGAGTTTTATTCGTGCAATTCTTTTTTCGAGTGTGTGCTTTGTGTAGGAGGATTTATTCAGGAGGGGGCAATGCGTGTTCTTTCAAAAGTCTGGTTGATGGCATTATGGTGCCATAAAGAGGTTATGTTATGATTTAATAGTTATATGAGTATGAGAATGTTAAATTTTTGGGAGGGGGACTGTTCTAAAAAGTTTGCCATAGTAGAGAGGTCTACGGCTTAAGAACTCAAAGGGGGGATTTATGTGAAACCTATGTCTGGATTCTCAGTTATTTATATAGTGTGTGTTTTGCTAGAAAAATGGTTATAGTATATAGCACTTCATGAAGGGGTGAGAAGGGGTTGAGACAAGCGTTTGCATAGTAACTCTCAGACATCCATATCATAATTCGGGATATGGTCTAGGATATCGCGATAGGAAGTTTTTTTTCGCTCATGGCAGGAGTATGCAATATTGGGATATAGATAGTTTTTATAGGCAGCCAGAGTAAATAATACGTTATGGCCAGAAGGTATTTTGATTCTTTGCAATGTTTAGTTTCTATTAGTTTGGGAAGGTTTATGAATGGGAGTAATTCAGACTGGTTGAACCCATAGTTTAGTTGATTGTTAGTTTTAGAGAATTGTCCCTGAAATGCTTGTTGACAGTGTGGTTGTTTCATTGCTTAAACCGTGTTCAGATAGAGTTTGATAAAGTTCGGAGCGACATTTCAGGTTTCTTACTCTCTCTATACTTTTTTTTGGATGTGTGATGTAAAGGTGAATATTAATGTCAAAAACTCTATTTCAGAGTATTTTAGGAGGCTCTCTCTCTTCATGGAGACATGATTGAGAAGTTGTTAATTTAAGGTTTTTCTGTGGGTATGGAGGTGTATAGAGGAGCCAACTCGATTGGCAGGAATATCTTGGAGGATAGCGTGTCTGTCTGTGGTGATCTGGTGATAGATGATTTCTCAGTTAGATGTGACAATTCTGTTAGAAATTGACATAGTTAAGGTTTGTAGAAAGATTTAGGTGTAAGATCTGTGCTGCAATATTCTGTGCTTGTTGTAACCTTGACCCAATGAAGGTTATGATGGGTTCTGATATGGTTTTAGTCTATGTTCATTCTGCCGAAGGTTATTATTTGTGTCTCAAATGTTGTTGGATTTTTGGTTGGAGAAATCTTGCGTAGGGATTACGAGCCTCTAAAAAGATGAGATTAGAATCAAGATATGGAGACCTGATGGATGGCGTTTCCTCTGGGGGACTCTCCATTTTTAGTTTTACCATATTGCCTTGTTAATTTTTGTGAATGCTTGCTGTTTCAGGCGGTAACCAACCCTTCAAAAACCTTTGGTCCTTTACTTTCAGGAATACTTGTGCTGTGCGATCTCAGACCTAAAAAATTTATGGATCAGCCATTGTTCTGCTTGGTTCATGTGCTCTACTGGAAAGCTGTTAATTAGAATTTTTTGCTATGAGAATGTGTTCTGTCAGGTATTAGTGTGTTGTCTCAAAGGGCAATTTTAACTAAATTATGCTCATAGCCAGAGAGGTGAGTTGTTCTGGTGGAGGTTTTTATTTAGACTGATTACAATGTTTTGTGTGATATTAGTCAGAGGCTGTTTGAGTGGAGTGGAATTTTTAAAACTGTGTTGATATTAGGAGAGTGGAAGATAGTTTGGATTTTGGTAGTAAGAATAATCTTTTCCATTAGTTGCATAAAGAGGAGAGGAGGAATATGGGGGTGGATATGGAGAAGAGAGGTTGGGGGTTTCTTTTTTTATTTTTTAATTTGGGTATGATGATAGCTTTTTTCTGGTGTGGAGGAATATAGTTAGAGGACCAGGATATGTTGAGATATTTTACGTTGTTAGAATTAGAATTTGTCCGAGCCTGTATTAGCAGGGTGGAGAGTTTAAGGTTTTAGGAAGTTTAGTTATTTCTTGGTGTAGAAAATAGGGGGTAGAGTTGGTTCTAGTTGAGTTTTTGAGTTTGCATATATTGTTGTTCATATATTTTTGGCGTGCAAGTGGGTTTGTTGGATATATTGGAATAGGTTGGCGAGGATTATTGCAAGTTTGCTGTTATGGGTGGAGAGGAATGAGCTTGCTGTGTCCTCTTAATGGCTCAATATATATAAGGGGTATTCGTTTCAGTATCGGCCATTTTTGATGGTATAGATTATCGGTATCGGTATCGGTTTAAATGGCCGATACCATAATGTTACTTTCTTTTTAAAAAAAAACCCTTTTTTGATGTGAAAAATTATGAGGGAAACTTTTTTTTTTAGATTCAATAATTTAACCTATTTTGAACAGCAATTATTATAATTAATACAGATTTATCTACTTTTTTAGTAGTTGATCAATAGTACTTTTTTTTTTTTGTACGGCAAGTTTTTTGTATATTGGTCTGTGATATTGTATGCTTTCGGATTATTCATAATTTTTAGAATTGCTGTAAATAAGGTTTTCGTTTTAAAATTTAGGTTTTGGCGTACGAATAATTTTTCCCTATTTCTCCTTTGGTTTTTTTGTCTATTTGTTTTTGTCTGGTTTTTTTTTTTTGTTTTTTGCGCTGTGTGCGTGGGATTGCGTTGCTGTTTGTTATGATTAGCAGATTTGCGCCAGGGCGTGGCTTTTCTTCTTTTGGAAACTTACCAACCATTCAATGAGGCTTGCACTTCTAACTCTGCATCTATGGAATACTAAACCCTCTCTAACTCATTAAACCTAATTTTATGGGCTTTGGTCTTTGAAACCCAAGGCTAAGAAATCATCCTTCAACTCGTTTTAATATATCCCCAAACTATAAACTTATTTTATAATTTTCCGTCTCTGAGGGTTGGAGTATAAGTTGCCTATATTTGTTAAATATTAAACATTCCTATAACAACGTTCTCAGAAATCCGAATATTTCCTAAACTTCGATTTGGTTAATGTTGGCTTAAAATCTTGCTTCCTTCTACTACAATATTTTGGCTTCTGCTACTTGTTCTCCTAACAGAAACAGATTTTCACACCCTTTTTTGATACCTTACTACTTCTCACGAGGCTGTTATATCTTCTCATCATCACAAATACTGAGGGTCCCTTCTATTTAGGGGATTCAAATGTACACACCACAACACTGAATTGTTGGGTTCCCTTCTTATTACTATTTAGGTGGGAGGGAAAGCCGAATTCATTCCAGTATTCTCAATGATCATTGGAAGCAACTAAAAATAACTACACAACATTCCGGATCGTTTTTCCCCAAACCGATTTCTTGAACCACACTTGGGACCTATGTTTCCGACCACTAGTCCTTCTCTCTATAAAATACACCACCTTCACTCCTATCGGTAAATCTGACCACCACCTTATATCACTTAATTTTAATACTTCTTCCCAAACAATTCTGCCATCCCTGCCATATGCGGCTTGTTTTTTTTTGGCCAACTCCTTATCGGCTGATTGGGGGGCATTGCGTTGCCTCTACGCTAACTAATAAATTGGAGATGGACTGCTTTGACTTTTAAGACGCTTTAGATTCTTCCGATAAAGAGTGGGAACTGTAATTTTTAATGGGATGAGCAGGTTCATTCCTTTCTTCGACTAAATTCTTTTTCTCCTCAAAAAATCCATGGTTCGATACGTGCTTGTTCCCTGGCCATTCAGGGTAGCTAGGGACAATGCTTATCGGGTGTGGGAAAAAAATCTTTTTCTCCTATCAACTCTTGCCTAATTTTCATTCGGCTAGGAATCGTTGCAGGGATAATATTCGACGGAGCAAAGCGGACTTCATTAAACGAAATGCGCTGGAACCTCCTTGGTTTCTCCTATGGAAACCCAAAAATCTCTCTGGGCCTTTCTCTTGCCAAAAAACATTTTCCTAACAACTTTCTGTAAATCAATCCTTTTCTTCCTCTTATTCACTCTTGATTGATTTCTGTTGTTATAACTCCAAAACTGAAAAAGGCCAAATCATCTCTTTGGGACCTCCTATTTTTCCGTCTAATTTCAAACCCCTGGACGTTTCTAGGATTCCTCTTATATCCTCCTCCTTCCTTTCCTCTCAAGGTGTTCCTATGCCTTTAACCTTGTTTTCATTCATTTTTTGATCGGGTGCGCATGAAAGCTCCTGGAAATCTAGGAACGGTTAGGAAGGCGGGTGGCCTGGAGGGGCATCCTCTCCGAGTAGGTTTTTTTTGAGGAAGTGTGTGCTTCCGTTGCTGAAAACCCCACCCCCCTCGTTTCAACTATATTCCTTCCTATGCCTCAATTACTTAAGGCACTTTCCCCCTCAGTGTTGTGGTAAAGCCGCGCATATGGGTCCTCCCAAACCTATTTCCGGAAAAAGGTGATGCTGCCGCCTTCTGATTTCTCCTTCTAATATCGCCCTATTAGCCTCTAACTTGGTATACTTTTCTAAGCTTTGAAACCCTCTTCAAAACTCTCACTTCTTAAGATCATCTGGAATCTCTCCTTCCTGTTCTTTCCGATTACCAGTACGGGCTTTTCGGTGCTTGAGGTCTACTGCCGATATACTTTTCTATTTAACAGATTTATGTTTTTCCGCCCTTAGGTTTACTACGGGAAAGACCTTGTGTGGTGGCGGCTTGGACATATCCAAAAGCATTGGACCGGTTATGCACCCCAGTTCACTGCCCTCCAAGCTTCCCTCTCCTTTGGGTTCCTTCTTCTCTTTTTTGCTTTACTTTATGTCTAGCTTTTACTTTTTTCAAAAATCGGCTCAATGTCGGGCTTGGTTTTCTTATAAGATAGATTTATATATATATAATATATATATATATATATATATATATATTATATATATATATATATATATATATATATATATATATATTATAATAATATATATACTTAATATATTATATATATAATATATATTATATAATATAATAGAAGTCCTTATTTATATATTTATTAAATAAGGACTTCTATTATAAATACATACCAAACTCGGCGAAAAAATTGCTTTTGGATTAGTGTCATGGATGGGGAGTCGGTAGTCTTTGGCAAACTTCTTTCAAAACTTCCGATTCCTCCTTTATTTATAAAAGCTAATTTTGTATTAGCATTTTCACACAAAAATTTTGAAAAGCTTCAATATAGATATTTTTATTTATAAAAGAAGCGTTACATTTTTTTTTATGTTTGATATTTGTTTTGTAGCCAATTTGTAAGTTGTTATTTTAACTGGGTAGTTAAGTACAGGTTTTAAAACTAATATGTACTTCGTCACTACGTGAGTGTATTGTGCATTTACAAGATTATCATCAGGCGCTGATGCGATGCCTCTTAATTAAGTCGTCAAAAAATTATAAGTCAAGTAGGTCATATACTTGATTCTTTAAAACATTAGAGTCACACCAATTATAGATAGTCTCGTCTTAATAAAGCCTCATAGAATCGGATTAGATTATATACATTTATGTTACAACATATAACCTGTTGTCTTGGCCGCTTACTGTACGTGTGGTTGTTGTTCAGCACTTTCAAATAAGTATGAATTTAAAGAGGGTCTTTTTCTAATTTATCATATTTCAATTATTTTTGCATTGTAAACACGCGAATAGATATATATCGCCCCACAACCAGTAAGTCATTGGAAGGCCTAAACATTAATTTAAATAAAATAATTAATCAAGTTTTCATTAGAACTATAAATAATGTAAAATAATTCTTGGAACATCAAAAAATTATTTTTTTCTTATCGTTGTCAGCGCATGGGTTGGTAGTTTATTGACTAACATGACCCTTGATTATATTGATTCATCAAGTTTGGGTGAACACCTCAGTGCAACCGCTTTAATTCTTCAATAGTATGTCTTTCGTTAGTACTTTCTTAAAATTCATGTCTTTAATTTTTTTACTTGCGCAATACGACTTATTACTACAACTTTGAATTACAATGTAAGAGATGAAAATTTCAATATACTTTTTTTATATAGTTATTTATATATATTTAATATATTGTATACTTATTTATATCTTTAATATATATTTTCTATTATTTTTGTATAGTGTATTCTTATATATATATATATTTATCTAGTAGATATATATATATATAATATATATAGAGTACAAAGTGGCCTGATCTCTCAGCTAACTTTCTTGACTACGTACGTGCTCTCTCTCTTTCTCTTTGCGTCTCTCTCTCCTCTCTACCTTCTCTCTCTGTCTCTCTGTATATCAGTTTCCATCCAAAGGTTGGGATAAATGCGTAAGAGGGTATCATTTCTTGTTTATGTAGTATAATTATTATTTTAAATAATCCTACAACTATTCATTTAATTAAAGGTAATGTTCGTGTTCATAATAAAATGTGATGCGACATCATTTCTCATTTGACACCAATACGGGACATTTATTGAAGAGATACAATATGCAAAAGTATAAGTATGAATAGTTTATATCTTTCTCGGTGATTTATTATATCTCTACTTATATACTCTTGAGTTTTGTGAGACATATATAATTATTTAATATATATAATAATATACATTATTACTACTTTAGGCTATATATACTTTAAATACATTAATAAGTACAATTTAATATAAATTATATTAATAATATATGTGTTATATGTTTGATTATACATATATATGGTAAAAGTTACTTAACGCACACACACGAAACGGGAGCTCGGATCAAAAAAAAATTTTCACAGCGTATGCCTCATACATTCAATGATTGAATGAATTGCATTTTTTATGGAATCGGTAATTAAATTTTTTTTCCTGACGCGTGAGCTTGATGCCCTGTACCTGATTCCTAACGCTTAGCGCTAGAGCGCCTAATCCTTATAGCGTACTCTTCGCCTCTCCTATATCAAAGTAAAAAAAAAATTAATTTCGAGACTAGACCCTCGTAGAACATCTATTTATGTATCATAGATGCTACCTGTAAAAAGGATAATTCTTTGTGTGATCTCGTAAGCTGCCTGTTTACACTCTTGTTTTGCGCTTACGTAACTTTGCCGCAGATATACTATATATTATTATTTTTTATTTATATATTACCTATCTTATTTATATACTATTATCTATGCAGTATTTTGAACTCCATAACTACTATAATTTATATACCAAGTAGTTATATGAGTAGGTAGTTTACTATTATTTACAATGCTAGTGACCTTTAGTATATGGTATATATATATATTATATAGTGAAGTTATTTATATTAATACTTTATATATATAGCTATCTTACATATACTTAGTGGTAGATAGTATAGGTCGGGTAGGGTGAGCTTCTTAGTAGTTTTCTATATAATATTCAGTCGGTACTCATATTATTTAGTAGTATTTATATTACTATATGGTGAAATTCCAGTTTAAAACCACAAATATCTCAATCAATTTTATCTGCAGAAAACTGAGCATACAGCTGTGAGTGGGAAAAGGAATATGACATTGCTGGAATGCTGTCCTAATCTCTATAGTAGCGGAAAAGGATGTACAAACAAAAAAAAAAAAAAAAAAAAAAATCATCAAAAAATAAAAATGCATAGCTACACAAAAAGGAATACATTTTTTGATTCTGCGTAAAATATTTTAGATAGAGTAAATGTAAATAAAAATAAAAAATATAAAAAAAGTATATTTTTTAATAAAATTAAAGTAATATGATAAGATAATCTATTTAAAGAAAAATCGACACAAGGTATTTTCGGTCTTAAAATAAATGACTTTAGAACAAATGTTGATTGCCTAAAGATCAATAGATTTCATCACTTAAATTTCTTCAAGGGTGACCCCCTTATTATTTGACACTCGGGATGCGAGAGCTCGGGCGCGAGAGTCTTCTCGCGGTGCCTTGGGTGTGAGGACTAATTCTCCACTCCGGATAATGCTCCTCCGTGAACCTCCTGCTCTTTGGTTATGTGTGTTTGTTTTCCCGCGGGTGATTCTTCCGCCCATCCCTACGGTGTATGGATATAACATCCCCCCCTGTGAGTTTCTCCTGTCGGCTCCGTAGTCCCTCATAGCATATGCCGTGTGTGAGCATACCTTTACAATAATATAGTGCTTACGGTAATATATATAGGAACTATAATATAATAATATCCTAATAATCATTACGTACGTATAACCCATCTCATACTACTCATTTATTTTAGTAACTCGACGCCCTCGTTAAGGCACAATATATAAAGGGTATATATATATATATAGGTGGCTGTGTGACTATATATATTGACTCGGTACACTCATATGTAAAGGTATTTTGTTAGTTTTTGTTTGTTTTATTATATATACCTAAATAAGATAATAGCTATATTTATCACTTTTAGTACTATTTATTTTTTTTACGAGTGTTTTTAAACTTAAATATAATATATACTCTCTCAAATAGAACTCTCTCCTTTCGCGTGTAAGGTTATGTGTGTGTGAGCTTTCTTGTCATGATATGCTCTTTTTTTTATTTTATGTTTTTCCACTAATAGACCTCTATTACCCTGTTGATCTCCAAGGTTATTGTCATTCCTTTCCCTGTAGCGTTTTGTTTTGAGGATATTGTGTGGTGTGTTAAAACTGGATTTTCATTATCTTTACTATACTATATATAATCTAATTATCTCTCTTAGTGTTTTCCTACTCCTAAAATATATATTTTTAATTATATTACTCATACCTTTACACTTATTTATATAATAGTAGGGCCTTTAGTTCACTTACTCGAGTTCTTCCAATTTGAAGAGCCTCATTTCCTAGTTATATAATAATTTTTTGGCGTATTATTATGTATAATATAAAGATAAAAGAGAAATAAAGGCATATATTATATATATATTATTCCTTTACTTTATATATTATATATATATTAGTATATTTTATACTAATAATATAATAATAATATCCTAATACACCTAATCTATTTCATCATATTGAATAAGGTGTGTTTTATTTTTAGGGCCCGTATTATATCGTGAGTATATAGTGACTCTATAGGCTCTCTATAATATATATATAATTAGAATATTGAGTGATAATAGTTAATTAATTTTTTTTTATTTTAGGCTTAACCGTTTTCTATTAATATTCCAATTCTCTTTTTTTCTTATATTCTTAAAGTTATTTTAGTAATATTTTTATTATATTTTATGTTTTTATTTAATTATTTTTTGCCCTATAAAAATATTATTTATTATGTATAGTATTTTAACATACCATTTATAAACATAGTATTTATAATAATTTTATACTCTAAAAATTCACAGATATGATATCTGCCAATTGCTTTGGGTGATCCAACTATAAGGCAGTTTTTTATTTATTTTTTTTGTTTTTATTTTTTTTATTTTATTTTTTACAAGATATAATTCCTTTACTCGGCAGAGACATGCGATAGGAGAATCAGTGTTGCACACCTCAGACATCTTCAACCACTCGCAAATACGTCAGATGATGCACTAAGAACGCAGCTTTAAAGTGAGAAGAAGATTAAGATTCAAATCAGGAAAACACTCAGATGATGCGTGAAGAGAATCCGATACACGTATGTGCGCTTAAAGGAGCAAAAGGATAGGCACGCAGTCGAACTAGCCTCTCGTTACTCAATATCAACAACAAAAGCGTGCATAGCGCGACACCAGCCCTACTTATAACCGAGGGGCGTCATAAAAAGGATTGGCACCCGTTGCGCACCGGATGATAAGCTCTCCGCGTGCGAGCACTCTGCCCGGCTCGCCACCCACTTCTAGAATGCATTTAGGTTACACTATAGAAAAAAGTGATAAGGTCACCAGAGCACTCGCGTCCGCAAAGATAAAACTCCTATTCTTTAGAATAGTGTTAAGAAGCGTGATTAACACTAGTCTGCTGAGTGTGGCTCTCTCCTTTTTGCTTTTCAATTTTCGTCTGTGATATCATATTATAATATTAATATATGGTAAATAATATATATATATTTGACTAACTTCCGAGAACAAAAATAGAATATTAGATCTGTTTAACATTTACTCAATTGAGACAGAAAATAGATTATGTCATAAGTATGGTCAGAGCTCGATATTGGCTGAGCACCCGGTGCACGCAGCGCCTCTCTTATATTATATATACTATTGAGTAGTACTATAACCTATCATATATACGGTTAATATAATATATAATATATATAATATATATATATATATTATATATAATATTATATATATTATATATAGAGTATAATAACGTAGCACTGATTTAGTGTAACGATATAGGTTGGTAGTATACTATTTATATTTTTCTTGCTAATATAAATTAAGATATATACTACTACTTAAACTATATATTTGGTTAAATCCAGAGTTTAAAAAGCCACTAGTATCTACAAGTCCGATATCTCATATAAATACTACGGTTAGCTAAACAGGGAAAATCTATAACATTGTTTAATCGGTGTATAAAATTTTATTGGCATCGCGGAAACTTATAGATAAAAATAAAAAATTTACAAAATCTTAAAAACTACAATAGCTACAGCGAGAAAGAATACATTGTTGGAATCCTTGTAAAAATTTTAGTTAGGAAAATGTAAAAAAATAAAAGTTCAAATAGAAAATAAAATAGAAATATAATATTTGGCGTGTTTTCTGGTGACAGGGGACCTATCTACTATCATTCGTATACTAATATACAAAGTAAAATTTCATATAACCTAAGTAAGTTTTTCCAGACCTATATCTATATTTATATAAACATTGATTGTAATTTGACTTATAAATCTTAGTTTGATCGAATACAGATTAAAACATCAAGAAAAATTGATCGAATACATCTTAGTATTTCTATGCTGTTTAATTGAATACAGCTCAGGATATGAAGGAAATCTGATCGAATACAGCTTAGCGCATCGGGTTAGTTTGATCGAATATATCTTAGAACATGAAGGTAAATTGATCGAATTCAGCTTAAAAGGCCAAAGTTATTTGATCGAATACAGTTTAGGACATCAAGGTTATTTTGATCGAATACAGCTTAGCATTTCAACGTAATTTGATGGAATATATCTTAGAACGTGAATTTAAATAGATCGAATTCAGCTTAGAACACCAAAATTATTTGATCGAGTACAGTTTAGGACATCAAGGTTTTTTTGATCGAATACAGTTTAGCATTTCAAGGTAATTTGATCGAATATATCTTAGAACATGAAGATAAATTGATTGAATTCGGCTTAGAACATCAAAATTATTTGATCGAATACAGTTTAGGACATAAAGGCTATTTTGATCCAATACACCTAAGGATTTCAAGGTAATTTGATCGAATGTAGCTCAACACATCAAGACTATGTATCTAACGACATTTACCTATTAAGTAGTAGAACTTTCTAGCAAGTTGCTTCCTAGAATCTCCATTAGGGATCGATCCAGAGACATTTACCACGCAAACCAATCGCTCTGCTGTTTGAACTATGGTTGTTCGTACAGCACCTCACGAGGAAGTCAGTCGTACACCAGCACCTACAGCACTGCACTGCACCTCTATAATTCAATTCGCACTACTCGACGCACAGCACCAACAGTCTTATTTTTCCACTGTTTAGTACCGTACCGCACCACACCAACAGGTATATTTTTCCACTGTTCCGTACCTTACTGCACCGCACCGTATCGCATCACAGCCCTATATTTCAAAAACTACATTGCACCGGGACATTGAAATTGTATATCGCACTAAATATCCCACGGCAACGGTGCGGTGCGGTGCGGTGCGGTGCGGTGCGTAGGTCAACCCTAGTTTGAGCCAAATAAACCTAATATAATATTTTATTTACAAAAGGAAGCAAATCTTATTTCAAAAATATTCCTAACTTGAACCCATTAATGTTCATTTGCTTACAAGTAAATTCGTTTCAGATTTCAACAATTTTTGATTTCTCGTACCGGTTACGATTCAAAATATTATAAATCATATAATTAGGATTCCGGTTAAAAACAATATGAATCATGTGATTGGGATTCCAGTTCCTCTCTTCCTTGAAATCAATCACGTGATCTCTATTCCGGTTCTGATTCCTCCTTGAAAATCATTGGATTCCGATTCCGATTCCGGATCCTTTTTGAGAATCATCAGATTCCGATTCCAATTCCGGTTCAGGCTCCTCAAAAATCATTGGTTTCAGATTCCGGTTCCCGTTCCAACTCTTCTTTGAAAATCATAGAAAACCGATTGCGATTCATTCTTGAAAATCAAGAGATTCCGGTTCCGGTTCCGGCTCCTCATTGTAAATCATGGAATACCGATTTTGGTTCCGGCTCCTTCTAGAAAATCATGAGATTCCGATTTCGGTTTCGGCTTCTTAAAAATCTTCATATTCTGAATCTGGTTCCGGGTCAAGCATGAAAATCACAGGATTCTAATTCCGATTCATGCTCCTACTTGAAAATCTTCAGATTTTGATTACGGTTCTGATTCCGGCTCCTGCATAAAAATCATTGGATTCCGATTCCAGTTCCGACTCCTTCTTGAAAACCATCAGATTCTGATTCCGGTTCCGGCTCCTGCATGAAAATCATAGGATTTTGATTCTGGTTCCGGTTCCAATTTGAAATTCATCAGATTATGATTCCAATTCCGGCTCCTCATTGTAAATCATAGAATTCCGATTCCGGCTCATTATTGAAAATAACAAGATTCCGATGCCGGTTGCCTTACTTTATGAGTGTTATGGACCAGTAGTGTTAGAACATCAATTATAGGCCTTTTAGGGTGTTAAATGGATCAAATAAAGGTAGTAGAACAATCAATTATAGCCATTTTAGGTGTTAATGGACGTCATAGTGTTATATGATATAGACAATTATCTAGTCTTGTGATGAAATGTATATCCGACCATTAGTGATAGAACCACCAAACTCTTATAAGCCTTTTTGAGGAATGTCTATGTGGACCACATGTAGAACATCAATTTAAGCCTTTACGCGTGTTATGGACCATAGTAGAACACAGATATAGCCTTTTAGGTGTTATGGACCTATAGTGTAGAAGTCATTGCCTCCATCGCACCCGCCTATCTGAAAAAATATTATTGCTTTTAGAGGAGTAAAAGTTATTGGTTCATTTGACCTGCCTCAGAAGACATCCAATTATAGCCTTTAGGTGTTCATTGGGACCATGGTAGTTAGAGTACACCGAATTATGAGCCTTTTTAGTGTTTTATGGACCATAGTGTAGAACATCAATTATAGCCTATTTAGTGTTATGGACCATGAGTGAGAACATCCAATTTATAGCCTTTTTTAGTGTTATTGGACCCATGAGTGTAGAACATCAATTATAGCCTTTTAGTTGTTATGAACCATAGTGTAGAACATCAGATTATATCCTTTTAGGGTTATGGATCATAGTGTTAGAAACATCAATTATAGCTTCTTAGGTGTTATGAGGACCATAGGTGCTAGAACGAGTCAATTATAGCGCTTTTAGGTGTTAGCGGACCGATTAGTGCTTAGAAACACCAATTAATAAAAAGTCCCTTTTTAGGAGTGTTTTATTGAACTCATAGGTGTAGTCCCCCAACATCAAGTTTATAGCCTTGTAAAAAGGTGATTATGAGACCATTAGTAGTAGTATATTTCTACCAGATGTTAATTTGAGCCTTTTAAGGTGTTTATTGGACCACAGTTTTAGAAAAACATCCAATAAGCCTTTTTAGGTGTTATAGCGTGAGGCGTCATAGTGGGAATGAGTACACAGCCAATGTGATAAGCCTTTAGGTGTTATGGACCATAGTGGAGGAAGACTATCAATTAGTGAGGCCTTTGTAGGGTGTTATGGACCATTAGTAGTAGAAGCACAAACAATTATTAGCCGTTTTTTGGTGTATGGACCATAGGTGGAGTTAGAACATTCAATCGTATAGCCTATTAGAGATAATATATTTGTGTTACCATAGGTAAACATCAATTGATATCCTTTTAGGGTTATTGGACCGATAGTGTAGAAACATCATATAATAATATAGCTCTTGTGTGTAGTGTTATGGATCATAGTGTAGGAACATCAATTATAGCCTTTTAGGTTATGGACCATTAGTGTAGAACAGTCAATTAAGCCTTTTAGGCCTGTTAGGAGCCATAGTGTAGAACTACCAATGATAGCCTTTTTAGGTGTTATGGACCATAGTGTAGAACATCAATTTATAGCCTTTTAAGCTGTTTATGGACGCATAGTGTAGGCAGACACCGAATTATAGCCTTTTACGTGTTATGGACCACAGTGTAGAAACATCAATTATAGCCTTTGTAGGTTGTTCCCATGGGAGGCCATAGTGTAGAACACCAATTATAGCCTTTTAAGTGTTATGGACCCATAGTGTAGAACATCAATTATAGCCTTTTAGTGTTATGGACCATAGTGTAGAACACCAATTATAGCCTTTTGCGTGTTATGGACCATTAGTGTAGAATTCCAATTATAGCCTTTTAGGTATCATGACCATAGTGGAGAACATCAATTATAGCCTTTTATGGATCATTGACCATAGTGTAGAACAGTTCAAATGTATAGCATGCCGGTGGTTGGCTTTGAAGCAGGTTACCTTTCGATCTGTTCTGGTATCTGCTAATTGGGGGAAAGAAAACATGGTAGTTTTCAAGGTTTCAAAAAGAGTTTTGTACATCTATCTACAACGAAATCATCCACACAAAATATCTGTCGAAAAACAGCGGCAACTTGAACCTTCTCTGTTCTTAATTATTTCTTGGTGTGTCCATTTTTTCTTTTTGTGATCTTTTAATAAAGGGATCACATTCCACTTCCCTTCTAAAATAAGTTTCAAAGAGGTTGGGTATCTGAGGCACCTTCGGGAACTTCTTCTCCACAACCCCAGCTTGCTTCTTGCATAGGGGCATTGTTCCCCCTTGTATGGAGTATGCCATGCATACCTGGGGTTTCAACAGCACATGTCTCACTTGATAAGGCAGAGTCTTAGTGGCTTTTGGGACATCTCTCCTTACTCTCACTAGAATGCAAATTTTCTTCACTCTTGAACCGTTACAT
Organism: Trachelipus rathkii; assembly: GCA_015478945.1. NCBI lineage: Eukaryota > Metazoa > Arthropoda > Malacostraca > Isopoda > Trachelipodidae > Trachelipus > Trachelipus rathkii. The sequence continues at coordinate 2,424 of JABUQX010093915.1, read as the reverse complement.
CACTCCTTATATAATCAACATTTAAAATGTTTTTTTTTTTTTTTTTTTTTTTTTTATCATAAGTTCTTGGTCACGGGCATAGGCCCTATTCAAGGAGGGAACTTCTCTAGGTAATTTCTACCTAGGATCCGATCTAGGATTCGAACCCCACGATTTCGCCGAGTGCGACTCCGTCACTCTAGCTTTGAGCCACAGCTCCTTCTCAAATCTTTAGTCGGGAGATACCTCCTTCACTCTGAGGAGAGTTTGTGGCGACTCATGCTTTCAACACACCCAACGAACCATATATTACACACATCTACTACATACTTCGTCTGTTCCCAAATAATCTTATCCCCTGACATTAATACGCTTATGCTCGAATAGTCCATATCACGCGACTGGTCAAACTCTGGAACACACATTCGTGATCTATTTTTATATTTCCTCTCACTTACACACTTACAAATTGCTGTCAGCCTGTTTGATTTAATTGACCTGGATTCAGTATTCCCGCCCAACACCAGTAGAATTTTGGTGAGGCCTTTTCCCCAACCAGAAGTATTATATATATATTATATATATATATAGATATATAATATATATATATTATAGATAGATATATATATATATTTAATTAATATAATATATAATATATATAATATATATATAATAATATAAAATATTATATATAATATATATTAATATATAAGTTATTTCCTTGGATAGTATATTATATATATATAATATATCTATACAGTATGTATTTATGTTAGATAGATATAGTTAGTTAGTTAGTTGAGTTTTTACCACGACAATTGGGGGAAAGGTTACTAATTTTTATGTTTTTCCCGACCAGTGTGCCCATACAAAGTGTGGAAAGGTGCAAAGTTATCAGGGTGATAGTAACCCCAGGCTCAGTCTGAACCAAGTCAAGATTTTCCAGCCATCAGTGGGCATGGCTAGGCTCTGGAACTCACAGACCTACTGTGCGTGAGGGCGAATAGGAATAGGTGTCGTGTATGTGTATTAAGAGGTTGTACCGTTGGATGTTGTTGGCTATGGATGAGTGAGGAGAGGGTATTGAGATTAGTGTAAATTGTTATACACGTATGCCGTAAACTGTAATGAATTGCAGAAAATCTCCTCCTACAAACGGCAATTTTCGTGTCCGTCCTGGTGACAAGTCGAAAGGTACAAACCCCGTTTGACGAGGACTCGAAAAACTCACGACCCTAAGCGGTTAGCAAACGCACCCCTTAACCCACTATATATATATAATATATATATATATATTATAAGTCCGGTATATATATTATATATAAGTCGAAAAAATTATTTTTATATTTTTATAAGTAAAATTATATATACTAATGTTAGAACTTAAGTGACAACTGTAAATATATAATATATATAATATTAATATATTAATATATATATATAATATATATTTATATAATATATATAATATATATATATATATATATATATATATAATATATATATATATATTATATATATATATATTAATATAATATACAGTAATATGATTAATATCCCACCTGAGACTCTTCTTGATTAAGAGTAATTTTCTGAGTGTCTTAATCTTCCATTCTTGATTTTCAATTTCTGATTTAGATATCCATTTTATTAAGTATGATTTAATGGAAATATATTTTAAATAATTATAAAGTTTTGTAAGAGAAATAATAGGAATTTAGAAAATTAAAAAAATCTAACCCCAAAGAATGAGAAATCACTAAGTATAAAAAACTTCGGTTCTCCCTCCTTTTCCTTATATAGACTTTTTTGGATAAATTTTTTTCTTCTGAATAAATCAGGCCTATGGTTTAGGATTATATATACACTAAAAATATATAAAATAATGTAATTTCTAATTGAATAATAGTTAAATTTAAAGTTTCAATGAAGCTTCATTTTGAATACTTTCCGTATTGATGGGGTGATATTAGGGACACCTATAATGGGGTGAATAGGGACATCTCTGCCTACTAACACTTCAACATTTCAAAATTAAATTGGTATTTCTTTTAAATATATGAAGGAAAAATTCTTGCATATTTAACGTGACTTAAAATAAATCTAACAAAAATATTATTAAAATTAGTAAAATACTATAGTAATAAAAAAGTATAATATAAACAATAGGTTGATTCCCTATCACTACCCATCATGTAGATTTTTAATGGGGGCCAAATAGGGACTAAGATGGTAAAGGCCAGTGATCATTAGACCACTATATAATATCTGAGTTTAAAAACAAAGATGTATTTTTTTGTTTAAAAGCTAACATACTCGTATACACTGAACAAATAAAAACCCATCCCCAACATTTATTTTAAGAATAAACTTAAGTTCATATCTCTCTTTTTCAAAAGTAAAATTTTAATTTAAGGAAATTTCCTCCCCTAATACATTATTATT
>JABUQX010093914.1:20000-25000 GCA_015478945.1 Trachelipus rathkii | reverse complement strand
TGCAGAAAAGTGGTTTAATAGAAATCAGGAGTTACATGTTTAATAGAATTAAATTCGATACAATTAAATTACGTTTATTAAATTAAATTAAATTTATTAGAATCGTTACCGTGGCGTAATGTAAAAATGGCTAATTTAGGTGTATTAAGACGATGTTTCGATCCTTTAAGCGGAAATTAGGAAAGAATCTCCTCTCCAGTTCTCGTCCCCGAGGTACCAACTTTCATAAAAATAAAAATAGTTTAAAGATCCCAACCCTTTGTAGTATTTTACCTTCCCGAACCAGGAATCATTTCCTTCTTCCTCCCTATAGGTACTATTAATATATATCTTCGATAGCATAATCTGACGAAGAAAAAAAATTAACTACAAAAAAATATTAAAAACGAGGGAAATATTAAGCCTGGCAAAATGCGTAGGAAGCAATGCCTCTTATTTTAATTAATTGATCACTAAATTTGCATAAATTTTCGCTCGTCTTTCAGAAGAAAAAAAAAAAAAAAGTTTCGCTTTTTTAAAAAGATTTATTGCTTTTCGAAACTAATAATCCCAACGTTTTACGGTTTTCTAAGCACTTTCTTGTTCCCATTTCAACCTCTCTGTCTGACTAAATTCATATACCTCACACAAAAAAACGCACTCACCTACTCTCTCTCTCACACACACACACACACACACACACACACACACAATACATATATATATATATATATATATATATATATATATATATATATATATATATATATATATATATATATATATATATATATATATATATATATATATATATATATATATATATATATATTTAAGATATCTAATTAGATAAATACAATAGTAAAGTGTTTCTACTTACATAAGATATATATATATATATATAAATTCATAGAAATATATACAAAGAGTATTATATATATTATTATTCTTACATATTAATACATATATATTATTATTATTATAAATTATATATATTATATATGATATTTATTTAGAAACATATATTTTTATTATTATTATTTTTATTATTATTATTATTATAATTATTTTTTTATTTTATATATATATATATATTTATATACTTATTATTATATTATTAATATATATATATATTATTATATATATTATTATATATATTATATTATATATATATATATATATTATATATTATATATTATATATATTATTATTATTATATACATATTATTATACATAGTAACATATTTACATATTAAAATTAAAATATAGAAGGAAAGTCGGAAATATTATAAAAATACTACTTATATTATTATATATACATATATATATCCTATATAGATGCATTTGTAAAATCGTCTTCTTACCCCAGATTTTGTCTCAGAATAAAATATACCGAATAATAAACAATAAAATTATCATATAATGAGGGCAGAGTGATAAATGAGAGAGAGAGAGAGAGAGAGAGAGAGAGAGAGAGAGAGAGAGAGAGAGAGAGAGAGAGAGAGAGAGAGAGAGAGAGAGAGAGAGAGAGAGAGAGAGAGAGAGAGAGAGAGAGAGAGAGAGAGAGAATTGATTTTGACATAGATCTAGTTTGTAAAGATTAATCTTGTGAAAGCATTACTTTCGTTACTTTATTATACATTAAATTAAATTAGAACTATTAAAAATACATGAGTTTTACCCTTTTTGTTGACAATATATTTGTATACTGTTTTTAAAATATACTTTTTCAAACACACTAAATATATCAAAAAACACTCATGTGAAGAATAGCAGTCTAAACACTTCTTGAAATCATTTAAACTAGATCAAACTTTGGTTTGATATTTTACTCAACAAATGGAATACAATGAAATTATACAAAGTAAGTTATTTTTTTTTTTTAATTATAAATTTTCTGGTAGAGAAATAAATCTAAAGTTCTAAAGCAAATAAACAATAAAATACAATAAGTTTAATTTTTAAAACATTTAAAACTTTGTTTTAGATAAATTAATGTAAAATTTAAACCATATTCAAATATAAAATAAAATTTGCATAATACTAGTTATATTATTCGATTTAATAGCAAAAACAAAAGTAGTTAGGAAATATATTATATCCACCTAATAATTTATATATATATATATATATATATATATATATATATATATATATATATATATATTATATATATATAAAGAATATATATATTAGATATATTATATATAGATATATATATATATATATATATATATATATATATATATATATATATATATATAAATATATATATATATATATATATATATATATATATATATATATATATATATATATATATATATATATATATATATATATATATATATATATATATATTATAAATATATATATATATATATATATATATATATTATATACATATATATATATACATATATTGTTGAGTTATTATTACTATATATATATATATATTATTATTATATTACATATTATTATTATTATTATTATTATATATTATATTATTATTATTATTACATATATTATCACATACATATTATTATTATTATTATTATTATTGTTAAATTATATTATTATTACATATTATTATTATTATTGTTAAGATATATATATATACATATATTATTATAATATATATATATATTATTATTATATATATTATATTATTATTACATATTATTATTATATATAAACATATATATATATATATATATTATATATATATATATATATATATATTATTATTATATATTATTATTATATTATATATTATATATTATATTATTATTATGTATTATATTATATTATACATATGTATATATATATATATATATATATATATATATATATATATATATATATATATATATATATATATATATATATATATATATGTATATATATATATATATATATATATATATATATATATATATATATATATATATATATATATATATATATATATATATATATATATATATACATATATATTATTTATTTACTAAATATTAAAATGAGGATAGCTATTCTTCAAAGGAACAAATTTGAGACTTTTTACGTCGACGTACATTGGGAACTGTTTTCTGTGGAACTCGTCCAGAATAACAGAAATAACAAAAGAATAAATTAATTTTAAAAAAAATATATGTTGTTTATAAATATAAAATAAAAAATGAATTGTAAATAAAATGAAAATAAAAATGGAACAAAAATAATTAAAATAAAATGAAAATAAAATGAAAATGTGAAAATATAAATATATATAAAGAAAATATAACCAAAAAAATAAAAAATTAAAAAATTTTAAATAAAAAAAAAAAAAGCTAACAAGAATTTTTGCTACTTCTCAAAATTAAAAATAAATTTCATTTCTTTGTAATTTCTCAAAATCTGGAAAAAATTGCCAGAATTTTATATAATTTAAAAGTAATTAGCTTCACAAGTTTGTCTGGGACCTCCATAATTCACACAAAATTTTCAAATTTATAAAGTTCCTAATTCACTCTTATTCACTCTTATTCACTCTTATTCGCTCTTATTCACTCTTACTCAATCTTATTCACTCTTATTCTCTCTTTGTCACTCTTTATTCACTCAACTCACCGGATCTGATCTATTTACCTATTCACTCATACTCACTCTTATTTACTCTTACTCACTCTTATTAATTCTTATTCACCTTATTCACACTCTTATTCACTCTTATTCACTCTTATTCGCTCTTATTCACTCTTACTCAATCTTATTCACTCTTATTCTCTCTCTGTGGTCTCCTCTCTGTTATCCTTTCCGGTCGTTCAATAGCAGTTGTTATAGACGGCCACCGTTCATCCTTTAAATCTATAAATGATGGTGTTCCTCAAGGTTTTTTCCTATCCCCTACTCTCTTTCTTCTTTTTCATTAATGATGTTCCTCTAACAGCGCCAAAACTCCTCAGAAAGTCTCACCAAATCTGTAATTTTACACCTCACAAAATTCAATATTTTGTTTTAATTCAAACTAAATCGCGTTTGTTGAGAAGGAAGAAAAAAAAAGACTCCACATGAAAAAGAATAAAAAACTCGATGGAAAATTCTAATTTTAATATTTTTATTCAGATAAAAATTATTCTTATTTTTTTATATAAGTTTGAAATATATTTTTAAATATATAAAAAAATAGAAGTTAAATTTCTATTTCACCGTTACTTCAATATTATATATGTTTTAGATAGATAGATAGATAGATAGATAGATAGATACATACATACATACATACATACACTTGTAATTAAGTAAGTGCGATCATAAATACATAGATAAATAAGTAGCTAGTTCCAAACAAACGTACTAGGCTATGCTAACGCACCAATGCGGTGCGGTGCGGTGCGGTGTGGTGTGGTGCGGTGCGGTGCGGTGTGGTGCGGTGCGGTGCGGTGCTTGCTCATTTTGGTGCAGCGAGGCACAAATTCAGTGTCCCGGTACGGTTGTAAATATATTGATGTGTAGAGTAGAAGGAAGAAAAAATGACTCGTGGTGTGATGTGACGCTTTGTGGTGCTGGTGAGTCCTCTTGGTGCCGTGCGGAAAATCCCAGAGCTCCGCCAACCTTAATGATTGCTTATATATATATATATATATATATATATATATATATATATTATATATATATATTATATATAAATATATATATATATATATATATATATATATTTTATATAGTTAATATATATATATATATATATATATATATATATAATATATATATATATATATATATATATTATATATATATATATATATATATATAATATATATATATATATATATATATATATATATATATATATTATATATATATATATATTCGAAGTTATATATATATATATATTATATATATATATATATATATAATACAATAGTTTAAAAATTTTACCACCTATAAATATACATATATAACATTATTTTTGCTTTAAAAAAAAAAATCTCTCTCTCAACATCAATTACATAAAAATTGAATCCAAAATTTTGGTGCTA
>JABUQX010093914.1:0-5000 GCA_015478945.1 Trachelipus rathkii | reverse complement strand
GACAGTCTATTCAGCAAATAACGCACAGTATGGTGTATCGGAGGGAACTACTCATGTGTGGCGTCGCCAAGAAATTGAGAAAATGGTGTAGTTTGGCAAAATTCGACAATTCTATCCAATTTGATACATGGTAGACAAAAAAATAAGCAAGGATGCTGTCTTTTGGCTCACGCCGCGGGCGAAAGGCAAGCTCTCGGACAACATATTGCATTTACACTGTCGGGGATAAAAGTACATAGCGCTTTCTCTGCGAGGCTACAGTTGCGGGCTGGAGCATTTCCCGGCTCTGGAGATATACTGTTCGATGCTCAGGAAAACGTGGTCGTGTGTACATCTCGCAAACGTTTTTGACAGCCCATACAAGTGACCAGAATGAGTATTGCTAGTCTCCTCTATAGTATCTTTCCATTATTATTTCACTGTCAACTGATCATATAATGTGATTAGAACAAAGCAATCATGAAGTATAGGAGCCTTATGAAATATTTAGACCCTCGTAAAGTATTACTACACCGCATACCTCAGTATCCTCTCGATACTATCGGTACATCATATTACCTCCTTATAACCTAGGGTTTAGAAGCCTCAATAATATTAGGGCTATTCTAGGTATATATAATATATATTTTACAGGGTATGAATGGACTAGAAAGGTGCATTGAAAATATATAGTGTCATAACTCAGTTGGGCATATGTGGCACTCAGTTGGCACTATTTAGGTACTCATAAGTTGGCAACTATATATATATTATATGACATCATTCACTAGTGCAACTTATTTATATAAGGCACTATACATTAGGCACTCATTGGTAACCATTTCACTTGAGCACTTAAATACTCACTGGCACTCATATGAAATACTCATAGGAACACTAATGAACATCATAATAGATTACTACCTTATTAACAAGTGATTGCGGTACTCATCAAAGTTGAAATCATTAATAAAATCTGAGTCATATCAAGCTGATAACCAACAAATATAGCACCCATCAAAGTAATGAACCTAATAAATATAGTGATGACCGTGTCTATGTAAGACCTACTGGAAATATCCAAACACGAATCTACATGGATAAGCACACATTCAATAAGCAACAGTGAGTTAGTAATCCCGTCCAAATGTATTACATCGATTCGCACAGTTGGAAAAATGGTCAATGCAGAGTTTTGAGCAAACAAAGTGTGGTTGAACCCATCATAAGTTCTCGGCCATCCAAAGATTGTAGTCCATTTCAAAGCTCTCGAAATTTGATGCACTCATGTGAGTAAGATAACAGATTGAAAGCATCTCAAAAGCTGACACAGAGGTCATCAAGATGTCATCGAGTGATGTGTGTGTCTTCTTCTCACGCAAGAATATACAAGAAACATATTATTGATCGTTTTAAGGTTGTAAGTGTAAAAAGTGTCTATCACTGGGTGTTAGGCTTTGTGTATAAGTGTCATTAGTGTATAAGTTGAATAGTGGGTGTTATAGTGTGTGTATAAGTTGTTATAGTGTATGTCGTAGTGTGTATGTGTGAGTGTGTATGTGTCTATTGTATGTGTGGGTTAGGTGTAAGTGTTAGGTGGTCCATGTATGCTTGTGTGTGTGGGCGTAGCGTGTATTCGAATAGGTTGTCTAGTGTAAGAATGTCTATGGGTTTGAGCTGTATAATGTCATTAGTGAATGTGTGTACAGAGTTTATAGTGTGTATCTATGAATGTGTTTTTGTGTTGTGCGTGTTGTCGTTAGGTGATAAGTGTGAGATTTAAGTGCATATTATATATTTCACCCAAAAATAGTAATATATATGAATAATTATTATACTCAGGCTACTAATATATATATATATATATATATAAGTGATATATTTCTATATATTATATATATATATATAAATTTAATAACCTAAATATATACTACTATGAATTAATCTATATATATATTATAGATATATATAGAATAATATATATATTATATATATATAGTAGTCCAGTATTAATATATTATACTTTAATACTATACTAGATTAATAACCTATCATATTATATATATATATATATGTATATTATATATATATATATATACTTTGAATATTAATCTATAGATTTGTCACGAGCAAATACATGATACTACACATCAAGCTGTATATTTATTATAGAAGATAAATATAATATTATATTATATTAATATATAATATATAATATATATATATAATATATATATAATATAAGTTAGGACAGGGTTACTCTAAATACAGTGAACATATAGGTACCTACATGACCTCATGTTATAGCATCAGTTATACCATATTGCTGAGTTTTAAGGTAGACGTCAGGTATCTTAGTACTGAGTTTCTAAATATTTAATTGAACCATTAATCCCTACAGTACCTTTTAATATGGTGTTCCAATTTCAATGACTCCATTGAATAATACTAGGTATCAATGAGTCTCGTAATATCAATAGTCCAAGACTCACGATAAAATATCTATAAGTGACCAATAACATCAATAAAAAGGGTGCTTAAGCCTCTAAAAAGAGGGATATGAGGGCCAAAATGGAATACGGGAGTGACTGTGGTACGTCTGCGCGTTGGTGGCTTACTGCAACCTTGCTCATAGTTAGATACCCTTCTTTCGATTATGGTTTGTTACTTAATATCAATGTCTCAAAATTGTGTGTACTCGAGGCTAAGATGATTAACAAAAGGCCGGTAGGTACCTCTATATGTTGAAGTGAAAGTGGGAAATTACTTTGCCTTCCTACTCACTTAGTGTAATAAATATATATTATAATATACTATATAAGTGTTAATATATTGATTAATACTTAATATTATAATTATATATTATTAATATGATAATTTATAGATATAAGTATAATTAATAACGATAGTTATATATAGATATAATTAATATATATAAGTTATTATATAGAATATATTATATATAGGTTATAAATTAGTTATTAGATTAAATATTATACTAATTAAAATATATATATAGATTAATGACTCTCTAGATAGTAATGACTCATATATGTATATATATAGATAGTGTTAATATTAATAGTGAATATTATAATTATATCCAGATGCGACTCGGCCTAATTTGCCACTCGTTTGACTTTAATCGATGTCTCAGCACGAATGTTGAATCAATTATGGAAGATATAGATAAATGAGATCTAATTGTGCTAATTTCACAATGTTTTCGATATATATTTCATATTTTTTTGTCTGAAATGAGAGTGGTCAAGATAATGATAATTTAATACATAATAAATATGTAGAAAGATTATGGCAAAATGAGATAACGAAAGAAGGGAGAATTAGCCAGCGTATACAAAATAGACTTTTTAAACACATTAAAATAATAGGACTATATAGTTACATAAGTGAGCCTAAGGAGAGTAGTTATAATAAATGTCGGAAATACGTAGTGGTTATCTGTTATTGATCTAATAAAAAAAAATTCTTATGTAATTTTTATATATTAATATATTATTAATATTTTTTTAAACTACCTAGAGTTTAAAAGTGACTTGGCGTCTCTCGATAAATGACTCAGTATCGTTAATAATAAAGTCTATCTTCGCCAATATAACAAAAGAACAGAGATATCTTTATTAAAACATGTTAAAATAATTAAATTTATTAAATTACTTTAAACAATAGGGGAAAAACAAAAATGGGGGGATAATTTTTTTTAAATTTTTTTTAAAGGGTTTAACGTTGGTTTTTTTGTGAAGGGTCTATAAATTTAAAAGTCCCAGAAGTTAACAGCACAAATCGTGTTCCCTGCGCGCACTTAGAAAGAAATGAGTGGTTATTAATAGGGAACTCGAAAGGTGAATGTATGAGTATATATATACTATATATATATTCTTCCTCTCTCCTTGGGCTTAGCTTCGTCCTGCTCGGACGTATATAAACGACATACACCTCCTCCTTTGATTAGTGCTCTTAGCCCGTTAGTATATATAATGTTGAGACTATGGTGATTTATTCTACTGTATTAAAATATATATATATTATAATATTATATTATATATATTAATATAATATATAATATATATATTTATATATATATATATATATATATAATTAATATAATATATATATTATATATATATATATATATATATATTATATATATATAATATATTAAAAAAAAATAATAATAATATATATATAATATATTATATTATATATTATATATTATATATAATATATATTATATATATATATATATATATATTATATATAGTATATATTATATATATATATATATATAATATATATTATAATTATATATAATATAGTATAAATATATTATAAAGAAATATGAACTAAAATTACTAACTTTAACGGAATTAGTGTTAGCCAGTAAAGTTTTTTTTTTAATTTTTTGAAATAAAAGTGTTTATCTATTAATTATTTCTGACTTTTATCTATTATTTCTCAATGAATTCATATATTTCATATTATTCTATACTTCTCACGAATCCTCAAGATTATCACTCATCTCAAATAGTAAAATAATGAGCATTTTATTATTGCTAACTTCTCTTCTATATATTTCTTCATATATATTGTTATATTTTATTAAATCTCATCCACTCTCACATATAACGCTATCGGTATTGATAATAAAGAGGGCTTGAATAGCTACACATGAGACTCAATATTAATGATTATATATAAAAATATAATAAGTAAGAAGTAATGAAAAGTGTAATCAAATTACATTATATATATATAATATATATAGAGAGAAAAGAGAATAAGAGAAAGTAGAGATAGAGAGAGAGAGCACGAGTATTAGGATAATAAAGTATAATACTAAGTGAGTCGCCACTGATATAATGAATATATATTATTTAATATATAATAATATATTAATATATAATATAATATATTATAAAATAAATATATATTAAATATATTAATATATAGTATATTATTATAATATAATAAATTATTAATTAAATAGTTAATATATAATA
>JABUQX010093913.1:0-34924 GCA_015478945.1 Trachelipus rathkii | reverse complement strand
CATATGTGGACTCAAAGTAGGTCCGGAATTAAGTAAAAACTTTTAACTTTTTAACTGTGGGGCAACAATTTTTAAATTTGACCACAGAATGTAAGATAATAAACCTACAGAAGAGAAACAACATGTCTTTATATTCTCTACGTTTTTTTGTAAGACCCATAGTACGTCCAAAAATTTATGTCAAACTTACATGATGTAAGACAGTGACCTACTGAAAAGTACCAACCTAAATATGGGTCAAAATATTTGAATGAAAATATGAAAATTGGAATATAGCATCAACGTTGTGACTCTTGTAACTTTTTACCTGGGGGCAACATTTTTTAAATTTAATATAGAATGTACGACAGTGATCTATTGGAGAGATACAACATATCAGAATATATTACCTTTTTTGTACGACTCAAAGTAGGTCCTGAAAATTAAGTAAACCTTTTAACTTTTTACTTGAGGGGCAACAATCTTTAATTTGATCACAGAATGTAAGATAGTAACCTACAGAAGAGAAACAACATGTCTGTATATTCTACGTTTTTTTTGCAAGACCCATAGTACGTCCTAAAATTTATGTCAAACTACATGATGTAAGACAGTGACCTACTGAAAAGTACCAACCTAAATATGGGTCAAAATATTTGAATGAAAATATGAAAATTGGAATATAGCATCAACGTTGTTATCTAAAAAGTTCAACTTGGGCATCATTTTTAATCCAATATAGTTTGTACGACAGTGACCTATGAAGAGATCCTACATATCAGAATATATTACCTTTTTGGTACGACTCAAAGTAGGTCCTGAAAATTAAGTAAACCTTTTAACGTTTTACTTGAGGGGCAACAATCTTTAATTTGATCACAGAATGTAAGATAGTAACCTACAGAAGAGAAACAACATGTCTTTATATTCTACGTTTTTTTGTAAGACCCATAGTACGTCCTAAAATTTATGTCAAAATTTACATGATTTAGTAAGACAGTACCCTACAGAAGAGAAACAACCTAAATATGGGTCAAAAAATTTGAATGAAAATATGAAAATTGGAATATAGCATCAACGTTGTGACTCTTGTAACTTTTTACCTGGGGGGCAACAGTTTTTAAATTTAATATAGAATGTACGACAGTGACCTATAGATCCTAACGTTTGTGACTCAATTACATTTTGGCAGGCCCAAAGTAGGTCCTGAAAATTAGTAAACTCTTTTAACGTTTACTTGAGGGGCTATATTCTTTTAATTGATCACAGAATTGTAAGATGAGTACGCTACAGAAGAGAAAACAACATGTCGTATATTCTACGTTTTTTGTAAGACACCATAGTACGTCCTAAAATTTATGTCAAACTACATGATGTAAGTAAGACAGTGACCTACTGAAAAGTACCAACCTAAATATGGGTCAAAATATTTGAATGAAAATATGAAAATTGGAATATAGCATCAACGTTGTGACTCTTGTAACTTTTTACCAGGGGGGCAACAGTTTTTAAATTAATATAGAATGTACGACAGTGACCCATTGAAGAGATCCAACATATCAACATATATTACCTTTTTTGTACGACTCAAAGTAGGTCCTGAAAATTAAGTAAAACCTTTTAACTTTTTACTTAGGGGCAACAATCTTTAATTTGATCACAGAATGTAAGATAGTAACCTCCAGAAGAGAAACAACATGTCTGTATATTCTACGTTTTTTTGCAAGACCATAGTACGTCCTAAAATTTATGTCAAACTACATGATGTAAGACAGTGACCTACTGAAAAGTACCAACCTAAATATGGGTCAAAATATTTGAATTAAAATATAAAAATTGGAATATAGCATCAACGTTGTGACTCTTGTAACTTTTTACCTGGGGGGCAACATTTTTTAAATTTAATATAGAATGTACGACAGTGACCTATTGAAGAGAGATACAACCATATCAGGAATATATTCCTTTTATTTGTTACGACTCAAAGTAGGTCCTGAAAATTAAGTAAACCCTTAACGTTTTACTTGAGGGGCTATAATCTTTAATTTGATCACGAATGTAGATAGTACCTACAGAAGAGAAAACATGTCTGTTATATTCTACGTTTTTTTGTAAGACCCATAGTACGTCCTAAAATTTATGTCAAATTACATGATGTAAGTAAGACAGTGACCTACTGAAAAGTACCAACCTAAATATGGGTCAAAATATTTGAATGAAAATATGAAAATTGGAATATAGCATCAACGTTGTGACTCTTGTAACTTTTTACCTGGGGGGCAATAGTTTTTAAATTTAATATAGAATGTACGACTGTGACCTATTGAAGAGATCCAACATATCAGAATATATTACGTTTTTTGTACCACTCAAAGTAGTTCTGAAATCAGTAAACCCTTTAACGTTTTACCTGAGGGGCAACAATCTTTAATTTGATCACAGAATGTAAGATAGTAACCTACAGAAGAGAAACAACATGTCTGTATATTCTACGTTTTTTTTTGCAAGACCCATAGTACGTCCTAAAATTTATGTCAAACTACATGATGTAAGACAGTGACCTACTGAAAGTAACAAACCTAAATATGGGTCAAAATATTTGAATGAAAATATGAAAATTGGCAATATAGCATCAAACGGTTGTGACTCTTTGTAACCTTTTTACCTTGGGGGCCCAACAGTTTTTAAAGCTTTAATATAGAATGTACGACAGTTACCATTGAAGATACAACATATCAGAATATATTACCTTTTTGTACGACTCAAAGTAGGTCCTGTAAATTAAGAAACCCTTTTAACGTTTTACTTGAGGGGCTATTAATTTTAATTTTGATCACAGATGTGTAACGCATAGTAACCTAACGAAGAGAAACAACATGTCTGTATATTCTACGTTTTTTTGTAAGACCCATAATACGTCCTAACCTTTAAGTCAAATTACATGATGTAAGTAAGACAGTGACCTACTGAAAATTACTAACCTAAATATGGGTCAAAATATTTGAATGAAAATATGAAAATTGGAATATAGCATCAACGTTGTGACTCTTGTAACTTTTTTACCTGGGGGGCAACAGTTTTTAAATTTAATATAGAATGTACGACAGTGACCTATTGAAGAGATCCAACATATCAGAATATATACCTTTTTTTGTACGACTCAAAGAGTCCGAAAATTAAGTAAACCCTTTTAACGTTTTACTTGAAGGGCAACAATCTTCAATTTGATCACAGAATGTTAGACAGTAACCTACAGAAGAGAAACAACATGCCTGTATATTCTACGTTTTTTTTGCAAGACCCATAGTACGTCCTAAAATTGTTCTAAATTTTACATGTTTTTTTTTTTTTTTTTTTTTTTTCATGTAAGTAAAACCAGTGACTACTGAAAAGTCCAACCTAGAAAGGGGTCAAAAAATATTTGAATGAAAAATATGAAAATTGAATAATGCATCAACGTAGTGAATATTGAAAGTATATGGGGCATCAACAGTTTTTAAATTTAATAGAATGTACGACAGTGACCTATTGAAGAGATCCAACATATCAGAATATATTACCTTTTTTGTACGACTCAAAGTAGGTCCTGAAAATTAAGTAAACCCTTTTAACGTTTTACTTGAGGGGCAACAATCTTTAATTTGATCACAGAATGTAAGATAGTAACCTACAGAAGAGAAACAACATGTCTGTATATTCTACGTTTTTTTTTGCAAGACCCATAGTACGTCCTAAAATTTATGTCAAACTACATGATGTAAGACAGTGACCTACTGAAAAGTACCAACCTAAATATGGGTCAAAAATATTTGAATGAAAATTATTGAATGGAATATAGCAATAAACGTTGTGCTCTTGTAACTTTTGACCTTGGGGCAACATTTTAAATTTAATATTAGAATGTACGAACACTGATATATAAAGAGATACAAACAAATCGAATATATTACCTTTTTTGTCCGACCCAAAAGGTCCTGAAAACTAAGTAAACCTTTTAACGTTTTACTTGAGGGCTATAATCTTGAATTGATCACGAATGTAAGATTAGAACCTACGAAGAAAAAAATGTTCTTTAATATTACTACGTTTTTTTTTTGAAAGAACCATAGTACGTCCGAAAATTTATGTCAAACTACATGATGTAAGACAGTGACCTACTGAAAAGTACCAACCTAAATATGGGTCAAAATATTTGAATGAAAATATGAAAATTGGAATATAGCATCAACGTTGTGACTCTTGTAACTTTTTACCTGGGGGGCAACAGTTTTTAAATTTAATTTAGAATGTACGACAGTGACCTATTGAAGAGATCCAACATATCAGAATATATTACCTTTTTTGTACGACTCAAATTAGGTCCTGAAAATTAAAGTAAACCCTTTTAACTTTTTACTTGAGGGGCAATAATTTTTAATTTTGATCACAGAAAAATGTAAGATAAATAACCTACAGAAAGAGAAAACAACATATGTATATTCAAGGTTTTTTTTTGCAAGACCCATAGTACGTCCTAAAATTTATGTCAAACTACATGATGTAAGACAGTGACCTACTGAAAAGTACCAACCTAAATATGGGTCAAAATATTTGAATGAAAATATGAAAATTGGAATATAGCATCAACGTTGTGACTCTTGTAACTTTTTACCTGGGGGGCAACAGTTTTTAAATTATATAGAATGTACGACAGTGACCTATTGAAGAGATACAACTTATCAGAATATATTACCTTTTTGTACGACTTCAAAGTAGGTCCTGTAAATTTAAGTAAACCCTTTTAACGTTTTTTACTTTACCGGCTATAATCTAATTTGAATCACAGAATGCAGATCGTAACCACAGAGAGAAACAACATGTCTAATATTCTACGATAGTGCGTAAGACCCATAGTACTCCTAACCTTTAAGTCAAATTACATGATGGTTAAGTAAGACATGAAATAACTGAAAATTTACTACCTAAAAATTTAGTGGGGGTTGTTTCGCAACATATTTGAATGAAAATATGAAAATTGGAATATAGCATCAACGTTGTGACTCTTGTAACTTTTTACCTGGGGGGCAACAGTTTTTTAAATTTAATATAGAATGTACGACAGTGACCTATTGAAGAGATCCAACATATCAGTATTTATTACCTTTTTTGTACGACTCAAAGTAGGTCCTGAAAATTAAGTAAACCCTTTTAACGTTTTACTTGAGGGGCAACAATCTTTAATTTGATCACAGAATGTTAGACAGTAACCTACAGAAGAGAAACAACATGTCTGTATATTCTACGTTTTTTTTGCAAGACCCATAGTACGTCCTAAAATTTATGTCAAACTACATATGTAAGACAGTGACCTACTGAAAGTCCCAAGCAAAATATGTCAAAAAATTTTAAACGAAAAATTTATGGGAAAAAAATTTGAAATAAATTTTTTTAAAGCTTTCCCCACACGTTGGTTGGGGACCTTTTTGTAAAAACCTTTTTTTAAAAATCCGGAATTTTGGGGCAACAGTTTTTAAATTTAATATAGAATGTACGACAGTGACCTATTAAAGAGATCCAACATATCAGTATATATTACCTTTTTTGTACGACTCAAATTAGGTCCTGAAAATTAAGTAAACCCTTTTAACTTTTTACTTGAGGGGCAACAATCTTTAATTTGATCACAGAATGTAAGATAGTAACCTACAGAAGAGAAACAACATGTCTGTATATTCTACGTTTTTTTTTGTAAGACCCATAGTACGTAGACCCTAAATTTATTTAAACTACATTATGTTAAGACCGTGACCTACAAAAAAATACCAACCTAAATTATGGGTCACAATATTTGAATGAAAATATGAAAATTGAATATAGCATCAACGTTGTGACTCTTGTAACTTTTTACTTTGGGGCAACAGTTTTAAATTTAATATAGAATGTACGACAGTGACCTATTGAAGAGATCCAACATATCAGAATATATTACCTTTTTTGTACGACTCAAAGTAGGTCCTGAAAATTGAGTAAACCCTTTTAACTTTTTACCTGAGGGGCAACAATTTTTAATTTGACCACAGAATGTAAGATAGTAACCTACAGAAGAGAAACAACATGTCTTTATATTCTACGTTGTTTTAGACCCATAGTACGTCCGAAAATTTAATAATTACATGATGTAAGACAGTGACCTACTGAAAAGTACCAACCTAAATATGGGTCAAAATATTTGAATGAAAATATGAAAATTGGAATATAGCATCAACGTTGTGACTCTTGTAACTTTTTACCTTGGGGGCAACAGTTTTTAAATTTAATATAGAATGTACGACAGTGACCTATTAAAGAGATCCAACATATCAGAATATATTACCTTTTTTTACGACTCAAAGTAGGTCCTGAAATTAAGTAAAACCTTTTAACGTTTTACTTGAGGGGCAACAATCTTTAATTTGATCACAGAATGTAAGATAGTAACCTACAAAAGAGAAACAACATGTCTGTATATTCTACGTTTTTTTTTAAGACCCATAGTACGTCCTAAAATTTATGTCAATACATGATGTAAGTAAGACAGTGACCTACTGAAAAGTACAAACCTAAATATGGGTCAAAATATTGAATGAAAATATGAAAATTGGAATATAGCATCAACGTTGTGACTCTTGTAACTTTTACCTGGGGGCAACAGTTTTTAAATTTAATATAGAATGTACGACAGTGACCTATTGAAGAGATAAAACATATCAGAATATATTACCTTTTTTGTACGACTCAAAGTAGGTCCTGAAAATTAAGTAAACCCTTTAACTTTTTACTTGAGGGGCAACAATCTTTAATTTGATCACAGAATGTAAGTTAGTAACCTACAGAAAGAGAAACAACATGTCTGTATATTCTACGTTTTTTTGTATAAGACCCATAGTACGTCTAAAATTTATGTCAAAATACATGATGTAAGACAGTGACTACTGAAAAGTACCAACCTAAATATGGGTCAAAATATTTGAATGAAATAATGAAAATTGGAATATAGCATCAACGTTGTGACTCTTGTAACTTTTTACCTTGGGGGCAACAGTTTTAAATTTAATATAGAATGTACGACAGTGACCTATTGAAGAGATCCAACATATCAGAATATATATTACCTTTTTGTACGACTCAAAGTAGGTCCTGAAAATTAAGTAAACACCTTTTAACTTTTTACTTGAGGGGCAACAATCTTTAATTTGATCACAGAATGTAAGATAGTAACCTACAGAAGAGAAACAACATGTCTGTATATTCTACGTTTTTTGTAAGACCCATAGTACGTCCTAAAATTTATGTCAAACTACATGATGTAAGACAGTGACCTACTGAAAAGTACTAACCTAAATATGGGTCAAAATATTTGAATGAAAATATGAAAATTGGAATATAGCATCAAATTTATGTCAAACTGCATGATGTAAGACGTTTTGACTTTTGTATTTTGACTCTTGTATTTTTTTACCTGGGGGGCAACAGTTTTTAAATTTAATATAGAATGTACGACAGTGACCTATTGAAGAGATCCAACATATCAGAATATATTACCTTTTTTGTACGACTCAAAGTAGGTCCTGAAAATTAAGTAACCCTTTTAACGTTTTACTTGAGGGGCAACAATCTTTAATTTGATCACAGAATGTAAGACAGTACCCTACAGAAGAAAAACAACATGTCTGTATATTCTACGTTTTTTTTTGTAAGACCATAGTACGTCCTAAAATTTATGTCAAACTACATGATGTAAGACAGTGACCTACTGAAAAGTACACACCTAAATATGGGTCAAAATATTTGAATGAAAATATGAAAATTGGAATATAGCATCAACGTTGTGACTCTTGTAACTTTTTACCTGGGGGCAACAGTTTTTAAATTTATATGAATGTACGACAGTGACCTATTGAAGAGATCCAACATATCAGAATATATTACCTTTTTTGTACGACTCAAAGTAGGTCCTGAAAATTAAGTAAAACCTTTTAACGTTTTACTTGAGGGGCAACAATCTTTAATTTGATCACAGGATGTAGATAGTAACCTACAGAAGAGAAACAACATGTCTGTATATTCTACGTTTTTTTGTAAGACCCATAGTACGTCCTAAAATTTATGTCAAATTACATGATGTAAGTAAGACAGTGACCTACTGAAAAGTACCAACCTAAATATGGGTCAAAATATTTGAATGAAAATATGAAAATTGGAATATAGCATCAACGTGTTGTGACTCTTGTAACTTTTTACCTGGGGGGCAACAGTTTTTAAATTTAATATAGAATGTACGACAGTGACCTATTGAAGAGATACAACATATCAGAATATATTACCTTTTTTGTACGACTCAAAGTAGGTCCTGAAAATTAAGTAAACCCTTTTAACGTTTTACTTGAGGGGCAATAATCTTTAATTTGATCACAGAATGTAAGATAGTAACCTACAGAAGAGAAACAACATGTCTGTATATTCTACGTTTTTTTTTGCAAGACCCATAGTACGTCCTAAAATTTATGTCAAACTACATGATGTAAGACAGTGACCTACTGAAAAGTACCAACCTAAATATGGGTCAAAATATTTGAATGAAAATATGAAAATTGGAAAATATTAGCCTCAACGTTGTGGACTTTGTAACTTTTTACCTGGGGCGCAACAGTTTTTAATTTTAATATAGAATGTACGACAGTGACCTATTGAAGAGATCCAACATATCAGTATATATTACCATTTTTGTACGACTCAAAGTAGGTCCTGAAAATTAAGTAAACCCTTTTAACGTTTTAATTGAGGGCCATAATCGGTTATTTTGATCACAGTAATGTAAGATAGGTAACCCAGAAGAGAAACAAACATGTCTTATATATTCGTACGTTTTTTTATTTGACCGGGCACACAGTTTTTAAATTTAATATTGAATGGACAGTGACCTACTGAAAAGTACCAACCTAAATATGGGTCAAAATATTTGAATGAAAATATGAAAATGGAATATAGCATCAACGTTGTGACTCTTGTAACTTTTTAACTGATGGGCAACATTTTTTAATTTAATATTAATGTACGACCAGTGACCTATTGAAGAGATACAACTTATCAGAATATATTACCTTTTTGTACGACTCAAAGTAGGTCCTGTAAATTAAGTAAACCCTTTAACGTTTTAACTTGAGGGCTGATATCTTTAATTGAATCACGAATGTAGAGATAATAACCACAGAAGAGAAACCACAGTCTGTATATTTTACGTTTTTTTGTAAGAATAATACGTCCTAACCTTTAAGTCAAATTACATGATGTAAGTAAGACAGTGACCTAATGAAAATTACTAACCTAAATAGGGTCAAAATGTTTGAATGAAAATATTGAAATTGGAATATAGCATCAACGTTGCGACTCTTGTAACTTTTTAACCTGGGGGCACAGTTTTTAAATTTAATATAGAATGTACGACAGTAACCTATAAAGAGGTCCAACATATCAGAATATTTATTACATTTTTTTGTACGACTCAAAGTAGTCCGAAAATTAAGTAAACCTTTAACGTTTTACTTGAAGGCAAACAATCATTTAATTGATCACAGAATGTTAGACAGTAACCTACAGAAGAGAAACAACATGTCTGTATATTCTACGTTTTTTTTTGTAAGACCCATAGTACGTCCTAAAATTTATGTCAAACTACATGATGTAAGACAGTGACCTACTGAAAATTCCCAACCTAAATATGGGTCAAAATATTTGAATGAAAATATGAAAAATTGGATATAGCATCACGTTGTGACTCTTGTAACTTTTACCTGGGAGGCTAACAGTTTTTAATTTAATATAGAATAGTACGACAGTGACCTATTGAAGAGATACAACTTATCAGAATATATTACCTTTTTTGTACGACTCAAAGTAGGTCCTGTAAATTAAGTAAACCCTTTTAACGTTTTACTTGAGGGGCTATAATCTTTAATTTGATCACAGAATGTAAGATAGTAACCTACAGAAGAGAAACAACATGTCTGTATATTCTACGTTTTTTTGTAAGACCCATAATACGTCCTAACCTTTAAGTCAAATTACATGATGTAAGTAAGACAGTGACCTACTGAAAAGTACCAACCTAAATATGGGTCAAAATATTTGAATGAAAATATGAAAATTGGAATATAGCATCAACGTTGTGACTCTTGTAACTTTTTACCTGGGGGCAACAGTTTTTAAATTTAATATAGAATGTACGACAGTGACCTATTGAAGAGATCCAACATATCAGAATATATTACCTTTTTTGTACGACTCAAAGTAGGTCCTGAAAATTAAGTAAACCCTTTTAACGTTTTACTTGAAGGGCAACAATCTTTAATTTGATCACAGAATGTTAGACAGTAACCTACAGAAGAGAAACAACATGTCTGTATATTCTACGTTTTTTTTGTAAGACCCATAGTACGTCCTAAAATTTATGTCAAACTACATGATGTAAGACAGTGACCTACTGAAAAGTACCAACCTAAATATGCGTCAAAATATTTGAATGAAAATATGAAAATTGGAATATAGCATCAACGTTGTGACTCTTGTAACTTTTACCTGGGGGGCAACATTTTTTAAATTTAATATAGAATGTACGACAGTGACCTATTGAAGAGATACAACATATCAGAATATATTACCTTTTTTGTACGACTCAAATTAGGCTGAAAATTAATAAACCCTTTTAACGTTTTACTTGAGGGGCAACAATCTTTAATTTGACCAAAGAATGTAAGATAGTAACCTACAGAAGAGAAAAAAACATGTCTGTATATTCTACGTTTTTTTTGTAAGACCCATAGTACGTCCAAAATTTATGTCAAACTACATGATGTAAGGACAGTTGACCTACTTAAAAGTGCCAACCTAAATTTTGGTCCAAAATATTTGAATAAAAATATGAAAATTGAAATATGGCATCAACGTTGTCTCTTTTAACTTTTTACCTTGGGGGCAACAGTTTTTAAATTTAATATAGAATGTACGACAGTGACCTTTTGAAGAGATCCAACATATCAGAATATATTACCTTTTTTGTACGACTCAAAGTAGGTCCTGAAAATTAAGTAAAACCTTTTAACTTTTTACCTGAGGGGCAACATTTTTAATTTGACCACAGAATGTAAGATAGTAACCTACAGAAGAGAAACAATATGTCTTTATATTCTACGTTTTTTTGTAAGACCCATAGTACGTCCGAAAATTTATGTCAAACTACATGATGTAAGACAGTGACCTACTGAAAAGTACAAACCTAAATATGGGTCAAAATATTTGAATGAAAATATGAAAATTGGAATATAGCATCAACGTTGTGACTCTTGTAACTTTTTACCTTGGGGGCAACAGTTTTTAAATTTATATAGAATGTACGACAGTGACCTATTGAAGAGATCCAACATATCAGAAATATTACTTTTTTGTAAGACCCATAGTACGTCCTAAAATTTATGACTTGAGGGGCAACAATCTTTAATTTGATCACAGAATGTAAGATAGTAACCTACAGAAGAGAAACAACATGTCTGTATATTCTACGTTTTTTTGTAAGACCCATAATACGTCCTAAAATTTATGTCAAACTACATGTGATTGTAAGTAAGACAGTGGGGGGGGAAAACTTACTGAAAAAAAATTTACTAACGCTAAATATGGGCGTCAAATATTTGAATTGAAAATATGAAATTGGAATATAGCATCAACGTTGTGACTCTTGTAACTTTTTACCTGGGCAACATTTTTTAAATTTAATATAGAATGTTCGACAGTGACTTGAAGAGATCCCACATATCAGAATATATTACCTTTGTGTACGACTCAAAGTGGTCCTGAAATTAAGTAAAAACCTTTTAACTTTTTACTTGAGCGGGCAAAATATCTTTAATTTTGATCACAGAATTGTAAGATAGTACTACAGAAGAGAACAACATGTCTGTATATTTTACCGTTTTTTTGCAAGACCCATAGTACGTCCTAAAATTTATGTCAAACTACATGATGTAAGACAGTGACCTACTGAAAAGTACCAACCTAAATATGGTCAAAATTTGAATGAAAGTATGAAAATTGGAATATAGCATCACGTTGTGACTCTTGAACTTTTTACCTTGGGGAAAAAGAAAAAAAAAAAAAAAAAAAACTTTTTACAAACTAATTATAAATGAACTTCAGTGACTATTGAAGAGATCCAATATATCAGAATATATAACCTTTTTTGTGCGACTCAAAGTAGGTCCTGAAAAATTTAAGTAAAAAACCTTTTAAACTTTTACCTTAGTCCACAATTATAATTTGACACAAATGCTAAGATAGTTACCTACAGAGGAAAAAAGAAGGGGTCTTTATATTTATTTTTTCTAAAAAAAAAAAAAAAAAAAAAAAAAAATAAAAAAAAAAAAAATTAAAAAAATAAAAAAAAAAAAAAAAATAAAAAAAAAAAAAAAAAAAAAAAAAAAAAAAAAAAAAAAAAAAAAAAAAAAAAAAAAAAAAAAAAAAAAAAATAAAAAAAAAAAAAAAAAAATACTTTCTTAAAATCAGGTAAAAAAAAAAAAAAAAAAAAAAAAAAAAAAAAAAAAAGAAAAAAAAAAAAAAAAAAAAAAAAAAAAAAAAAAAAAAAAAATAAAAAAAAAAAAAAAAAAAAAAAAAAAAAAAAAAAAAAAAAAAAAAAAAAAAAAAAAAAAAAAAAATTTACAAAAAAAAAAAAAAAAAAAAAAAAAAAAAAAAAAAAAAAAAAATAAAAAAAAATGACCAAGTATACTTTAACTTTTAAGTCAAATTACATGATGTAAGTAGACAGTGACCTACTGAAAATTTACTAACCTAAATATGGGTCAAATATTTGAATGAAAATATAAAATTGGAATATAGCCTCAACGTTGTGACTCTTGTAACTTTTACCTGGGGGGCAACAGTGTTTAAATTATTATAGAATGTACGACAGTGACCTATTGAAGAGATCCACATAATCAGAATGATATAACCTTTTTTGTACGACTCAAGTTAGGTCCTGAAAATTAAGTAAACCCTTTTACTTTTTACTTGAGGGGGCAACAATCTTCAATTTGATCACAGAATGTTAGACAGTAACTATACTTGAAATGAAGCAACATGCCTGAATATGTTCTACGTTTTTTGCAAAAACCCATAGTCGTCCAAAAAATTTATGTCAAACTACATGATGTAGGACAGTGACCTATGAAAAGTGTACCAAACTCACATATGGGTGACCTTGTTGGATGAAAATACGAAAATTGGAATATAGCATTCAACGTTGTGACTCTTTAACTTTTTACTGGAGGGCAACATTTTTTAAATTTATTATAGAATGAACAACAGGACCTATTGAAGAGATACAACATATCAGATATATTACCTTTTTTTGTACGACTCAAAGTAGCGTCCTAAAATTAAGTAAACCCTTTTAACGTTTTACTTGAGGGGAATCTTTAATTTGATCACAGGATGTAAGATAGTAACTACCGAAGAGAAACAACATGTCTGTATATTCTTTGGTTTTGTAAACCCACTAATTTACGTCCGAACTTTAAGTCAAATACATGATGTAAGTAAGACGTGACCTACTTGAAAATTACTAACTCTAAATAGGTCAAGAATATTTGAATGAAAATATGAAATTGGAATAGATAGCATCAACGTTGTGACTCTTGTAACTTTTACCTGGGGGCAACAGCTTTTAAATTAAATATAAAATGTAAGACCGTGACCTATTAAAGATAGATTCCAACATATCAGAAATATTTACCTTTTTTGTTACGACTCAAAGTAGGTCCTGAAAATTAAGTAAAACCCTTTAACGTTTTACTTTGAAGGCACAATTTTAAATTGATCACAGAAATATTAGACAAGTATCCTACAGAAGAGAAACAACATGTCTGAATATTCTACGTTTTTTTTTAAGACCCATAGTACTTCCTAAAATTTATGTCAAACTACTATGTAAGACAGTGACCTACTGAAAAGTTACCAACCTAAATATGGGTCAAATATTTGAATGAAATATGAAAATTGGAATATAGCATCAACGTTGTGACTCTTGTATCTTTTTACATGGGGGCAACATTTTTTTAAATTTAATATAGAATGACGACAGTGACCTATTGAAGATAAACAAAACATCAAATAGATTATCTTTTTTGTATTACTCAAAATAGGTTCTGAAAATTAAGAAACCTTTTTAACTTTTTACCTGAGGGGTAAATCTTTAATTTGATCACAGAATGTTAGATAGTAACCTACAGAAGAGAACCAACATTCTATATTCTACGTTTTTTTGTAAAACCCATAATACGTCCTAAAATTAAGTCAAACTACATAAAGTAAGACAGTGACCTACTGAAAAAGTACCAACCTAAATATGGGTCAAATATTTGAATGAAAATATGAAAATTGGAATATAGCATCAACGTTGTGACTCTTGTAACTTTTTACCTGGGGGCAACATTTTTAAATTTAAGTATAGAATCTACGTCATGACTATGAAGATACAACATCAGAAGTATATTACCTTTTGGTTACCGACTCCAAAGTAGGTCCTGAAATTAAGTAAACCCTTTTAACGTTTTACTTGAGGGGCGATAATCTTTATTTGACACAGAAGTTAAGATGTAAACCTACAGAAGAGAGAAACAACATGTTCGGATATATGATACGTATTTTTTATTGCAAGACCCATAGTACGTCCTAAAATTTATGTCAAACTACATGATGTAAGACAGTGACCTACTGAAAAGTACCAACCTAAATATGGGTCAAAATATTTGAATGAAAATATGAAAATTGGAATATAGCATCAACGTTGTGACTCTTGTAACTTTTAACCTTGGGGGCAACAGTTTTTAAATTTAATATAGAAGTACGATTGTGACCATATGAAGAGAATTGAATATAATCAGATGTTTTAGCCTTTTTGTTTACGACTCAAAGTAGGTCCTGAAAATTAAGTAAAACCTTTTAACTTTTTACCTGAGGGGCAACAATTTTTAATTTGACCACAGAATGTAAGATAGTTACCTAACAGAAGAGAAACAACATGTCGTTTTAATATTCTACGTTTTTTGTAAGACCCATAAGTTACGTCCGAAAAGTTTATGTCAAACACATGATGAGACAGTGAACCCACTAAAAAAGTACCAAACCTAAAAGGGTCAAATATTGAATGAAAAATATGAAAATTGGAATATAGCATCAACGTTGTTGACTCTTGTAACTTTTTACCTGGGGGCAACAGTTTTTAAATTTAATATAGAATGTACGACAGTGACCTATTGAAGAGATCCAACATATCAGAATATATTACCTTTTTTGTACGACTCAAAGTAGGTCCTGAAAATTGAGTAAACCCTTTTAACTTTTTACCTGAGGGGCAACAATTTTTAATTTGACCACAGAATGTAAGATAGTAACCTACAGAAGAGAAACAACATGTCTGTATATTCTACGTTTTTTTGTAAGACCCATAGTACGTCCTAAAATTTATGTCAAACTACATGAAGTAAGACAGTGACCTACTGAAAAGTACACACCTAAATATGGGTCAAAATATTGAATGAAAAATATTGAAATGATATAGTGCATCAACGTTGTGACTATTGTAACTTTTTACATTGGGGCAACAGTCTTTAATTTAATATAGAATGTACGACAGTGACCTATTGAAGAGATCCAACATATCAGTATATATTACCATTTTTGTACGACTCAAAGTAGGTCCTGAAAATTAAGTAAAACCTTTTAACTTTTTACTTGAGGGGCAACAATCTTTAATTTGACCACAGAATGTAAGATAGTAACCTACAGAAGAGAAACAACATGTCTTATATTTTACGTTTTTTTGTAAGACCCATAGTACGTCACAAATTTATGTCAAACTACA
This sequence comes from Trachelipus rathkii, assembly GCA_015478945.1. NCBI lineage: Eukaryota > Metazoa > Arthropoda > Malacostraca > Isopoda > Trachelipodidae > Trachelipus > Trachelipus rathkii. Next base: position 19,017 of record JABUQX010093913.1, on the reverse strand, counting down.
TGATATAAGACAGTAACCTGAAAAGTACCAACCTAAATATGCTCAAAATATTTGAATGAAAATATGAAAATTGAATATAGCATCAACGTGCTGACTGCTTGTAATTTTACCTGGGGGGTAACAGTTTTTTAAATTTAATATGAGATGTAGACAGCTGACTATGAAGAGACTCAACATATCAGAAGTATATTAACCTTTTTTAACGACTCAAAGTAAGGTCTGAAAATTAAGTAACCCGTTGTAACTTTTTACTTGAGGGGCAAAAATCTTAATTTGATCACAGATATGTTAGGACAGTAACCACAGAAGAGACTCACATCTCTGTTCTCTTCTACATTCTTTTTTCGCCACGACCCATAATACTCCTAAAATTTATGTCAAACTACATGATGTAAGACAGTGACCTACTGAAAAGTACCAACCTAAATATGGGTCAAAATATTTGAATGAAAATATGAAAATTGGAATATAGCATCAACGTTGTGACTCTTGTAACTTTTTACCTGGGGGCAACAGTTTTTAAATTTAATATAGAATGTACGACAGTGACCTATTGAAGAGATCCAACATATCTTTATGAATATATTACCTTTTTTGTACGACTCAAAGTAGGTCCTGAAAATTAAGTAAAACCTTTTAACTTTTTACCTGAGGGGCAACAATTTTTAATTTGACCACAGAATGTAAGATAGTAACCTACAGAAGAGAAACAACATGTCTGTATATTCTACGTTTTTTTTGTAAGACCCATAGTACGTCCTAAAATTTATGTCAAACTGCATGATGTAAGACAGTGACCTACTGAAAAGTACCAACCTAAATATGGGTCAAAATATTTGAATGAAAATATGAAAATTGGAATATAGCATCAACGTTGTGACTCTTGTAACTTTTTACCTGGGGCAACAGTTTTTAAATTTAATATAGAATGTACGACAGTGACCTATTGAAGAGATCCAACATATCAGAATATATTACTTTTTTGTACGACTCAAAGTAGGTCCTGAAAATTAAGTAAACCCTTTTAACTTTTTACCTGAGGGGCAACAATTTTTAATTTGACCACAGAATGTAAGATAGTAACCTACAGAAGAGGAACATCATGTCCTTATATTCTACCTTTTTTTGTAAGACCCATAGTACGTCCGAAAATTTATGTCAAACTACATGATGTAAGACAGTGACCTACTGAAAAGTACCAACCTAAATATGGGCCAAAATATTTGAATGAAAATATGAAAATTGGAATATAGCATCAACGTTGTGACTCTTGTAACTTTTTACCTGGGGGCAACAGTTTTTAAATTTAATATAGATTGTAGGACAGTGACCTATTGAAGAGATCCAACATATCAGAATATATTACCTTTTTTGTACGACTCAAAGTAGGTCCTGAAAATTAAGTAAACCCTTTTAACTTTTTAGTTGAGGGGCAACAATCTTTAATTTGATCACAGAATGCAAGACCAGTAACCTACAGAAGAAAACAAATGTCTGTACTATTTATACGTGTTTTTTGCAGACCCATAGTAGTCTAAAATTTATGTCAAATTAACATGATGTAAGAAGTGACCTACTTTGAAAAGGTACCAACCTCCCAATATGGGTCAAAATAGTTTGAATTGAAAATATGAAAAATTGGAATATAGCATCAACGTTGCTAGCCTCTTGTAACTTTTTACCTGGGCGCAACAGTTTTTTAATTTAATATAGAATGTACGCACAGTGACCTATTGAAGAGATCCAAAATATCAGAATATATTATACCTTTTTTTTACGACTCAAAGTAGGTCCTGAAAATTAAGTAAAACCTTTTAACTTTTTACCTGAGGTGCAACAATTTTTAATTTGACCACAGAATGTAAGATAGTAACCTACAGAAGAGAAACAACATGTCTTTAAATTTAATATAGAATGTACGACAGTGAAATATTGAAGAAATACCAACTTAAAATGAGTCAAAATATTTGAATAAAAATATCAAAATTGGAATATAGCATCAACGTTGTGAAACTTGTAACTTTTTACCTGGGGAGCAACAGTTTTTAAATTTATATATAATGTATTGTATACGACAGTGACCTATTGAATAGATCCAACATATCATATAATTACCATTTTTGTACGACTCAAAGTAGGTCCTAAAATTTAAGTAAAACTTTTAACTTTTTACTTGAGGGGCAACAATCTTTAATTTGACCACAGAATGTAGGATAGTAACCTAGAGAAGAGAAACAACATGTCTGTATATTCTACGTTTTTTTTTGTAAGACCATAGTACGTCCTAAAATTTATGTCAAACTACATGATGTAAGACAGTGACCTACTGAAAAGTACCAACCTAAATATGGGTCAAAATATTTGAATGAAAATATGAAAATTGGAATCAACGTTTTGACTCTTGTAACTTTTTATGCCTTGACGAATGAACTTTTTGATAAAAAATATATAAAAAATGGACTACAGTCACCTATTGAAGAGATCCAACATATCAGAATATATTACCTTTTTTGTACGACTCAAAGTAGGTCCTGAAAATTAAGTAAACCCTTTTAACGTTTTACTTGAGGGGCAACAATCTTTAATTTGATCACAGAATGTAAGATAGTAACCTACAGAAGAGAAACAACATGTCTGTATATTCTACGTTTTTTTTGCAAGACCCATAGTACGTCCTAAAATTTATGTCAAACTACATGATGTAAGACAGTGACCTACTGAAAAGTACCAACCTAAATATGGGTCAAAATATTTGAATGAAAATATGAAAATTGGAATATAGCATCAACGTTGTGACTCTTGTAACTTTTTACCTGGGGGGCAACAGTTTTTAAATTTAATATAGAATGTACGACAGTGACCTATTGAAGAGATACAACATATCAGAATATATTACCTTTTTTGTACGACTCAAAGTAGGTCCTGAAAATTAAGTAAACCCTTTTAACGTTTTACTTGAGGGGCAACAATCTTTAATTTGATCACAGAATGTAAGATAGTAACCTACAGAAGAGAAACAACATGTCTGTATATTCTACGTTTTTTTGTAAGACCCATAATACGTCCTAACCTTTAAGTCAAATTACATGATGTAAGTAAGACAGTGACCTACTGAAAATTACTAACCTAAATATGGGTCAAAATATTTGAATGAAAATATGAAAATTGGAATATAGCATCAACGTTGTGACTCTTGTAACTTTTTACCTGGGGCAACAGTTTTTAAATTTAATATAGAATGTACGACAGTGACCTATTGAAGAGATCCAACATACAAGTATTATTACCTTTTTTGTACGACTCAAAGTAGGTCCTGAAAATTAAGTAAACCCTTTTAACTTGTTACTTGAAAGGGCACAACAATCTTCAATTTGATCACAGAATGTTAGACAGTAACCTACAGAAGAGAAACAACATGCCTGTATATTCTACGTTTTTTTGCAAGACCCATAGTACGTCCTAAAATTTATGTCAAACTACATGATGTAAGACAGTGACCTACTGAAAAGTACCAACCTAAATATGGGTCAAAATATTTGAATGAAAATATGAAAATTGGAATATAGCATCAACGTTTGTGACTCTGTAACTTTTTACTGGGGCACATTTTTAAATTTAATATAGAATGTTCGACAGTGACCTATGCAAGAGATCCAACATATCAGAATATATTACCTTTTTTGTACGACTCAAAGTAGGTCCTGAAAATTAAGTAAACCCTTTTAACGTTTTACTTGAGGGGCAATAATCTTTTTTGACCACAGAATATAAGATAGTAACCTACAGAAGAGAAACAACTGTCTGTATATTTTCGTTTTTTGTTAAGACCATATACGTCCGAACTTTAAGTCAAGATTTTACATGATGTAAGTAAGAAGTGACCTACTGAAATTACTAACCAAATATCGTCAAAATATTTGAATGAAAATATGAAAATTGGAATATAGCATCAACGTTGTGACTCTTGTAACTTTTTACCTGGGGGCAACAGTTTTTTAAATTTAATATAGAATGTACGACAGTGACCTATTGAAGAGATCCAACATATCAGTATATATTACCTTTTTTGTACGACTCAAGTAGGTCCTGAAAATTAAGTAAACCCTTTTAACTTTTTACTTGAGGGGCAACAATCTTTAATTTGATCACAGAATGTAAGACAGTAACCTACAGAAGAGAAACAACATGTCTGTATATTCTACGTTTTTTTTTTGTATCACCCATAGTACGTCCTAAAATTTATGTCAAACTACATGATGTAAGACAGTGACCTACTGAAAAGTACCAACCTAAATATGAGTCCTCGCAAAAAAGAAAAACGTAGTAGAATATACCAGACATGTTGTTTCTCTCTTAGGATACTGTCTAAATTCTGTGTATCAAATATTTTGAATGAAAATTTGGCCTCAAGTAAAAAGTTAAAAGGGTTTACTTAATTTTCAGGACCTACTTGAGTCGTACAAAAAAGGTAATATATTCTGATATGTTGGATCTCTTCAATAGGTCACTGTCGTACATTCTATATTAAATTTAAAAACTGTTGCCCCCCAGGTAAAAAGTTACAAGAGTCACAACGTTGATGCTATATTCCAATTTTCATATTTTCATTCAAATATTTTGACCCATATTTAGGTTAGTAATTTTCAGTAGGTCACTGTCTTACTTACATCATGTAATTTGACTTAAAGGTTAGGACGTATTATGGGTCTTACAAAAAACGTAGAATATACAGACATGTTGTTTCTCTTCTGTAGGTTACTATCTTACATTCTGTGATCAAATTAAAGATTATAGCCCCTCAAGTAAAACGTTAAAAGGGTTTACTTAATTTTCAGGACCTACTTTGAGTCGTACAAAAAAGGTAATATATTCTGATATGTTGGATCTCTTCAATAGGTCACTGTCGTACATTCTATATTAAATTTAAAAACTGTTGCCCCCAGTTAAAAAGTTACAAGAGTCACAACGTTGATGCTATATTCCAATTTTCATATTTTCATTCAAATATTTTGACCCATATTTAGGTTGGTACTTTTCAGTAGGTCACTGTCTTACATCATGTAGTTTGACATAAATTTAGGACGTACTATGGTCTTTCAAAAAAAACGTAGAATATACAGACATGTTTTTATCTTCTGTAGCGTCACTGTCTAAACATTCTTGTGATTCAAATTGAAGATGTTGCCCTTCAAGTTAAAAGTTAAAAGGTTACTTATTTTCAGGACCTACTTTGATTCGTACAAAAAAGGTAATATATTCTGATATGTTGGACCTCTTCAATAGGTCACTGTCGTACATTCTATATTAAATTTAAAAACTGTTGCCCCCCAGGTAAAAAGTAAGAGTCACAACGTTGATGCTATATTCCAATTTTCATATTTTCATTCAAATATTTTGACCCATATTTAGGTTGGTACTTTTCAGTAGGTCACTGTCTTACATCATGTAATTTGACATAAATTTTAGGACGTATTATGGGTCTTACAAAAAAAACGTAGAATATACAGACATGTTGTTTCTCTTCTGTAGGTTACTATCTTACATTCTGTGATCAAATTAAAGATTTTGTTGCCCCTCAAGTAAAACGTTAAAAGGTTTTACTTAATTTTCAGGACCTACTTTGAGTCGTACAAAAAAGGTAATATATTCTGATATGTTGGATCTCTTCAATAGGTCACTGTCGTACATTCTATATTAAATTTAAAAACTGTTGCCCCCAAGGTAAAAAGTTACAAGAGTCACAACGTTGATGCTATATTCCAATTTTCATATTTTCATTCAAATATTTTGACCCATATTTAGGTTGGTACTTTTCAGTAGGTCACTGTCTTACATCATGTAGTTTGACATAAATTTTAGGACGTACTATGGGTCTTGCAAAAAAAAGTAGAATATACAGACATGTTGTTTCTCTTCTGTAGGTTACTATCTTACATTCTGTGATCAAATTAAAGATTTTTGCCCCTCAAGTAAAACGTTAAAAGGGTTTACTTAATTTTCAGGACCTACTTTGAGTCGTACAAAAAATGGTAATATATTCTGATATGTTGTTTCTCTCCAATAGATCACTGTCGTACATTTTATATTAAATTTTAAAAATGTTGCCCCCCAGTAAAAAAGTTACAAGTTCACAACGTTGTGCTGATATTCCAATTTTCTATTTTCAGTTTTCAAATATTTGAACCCATATTGTAGGTTGGTACTTTAGTGGTCACTGTCTTACATCATGTAGTTTGACATAAATTTTCGGACGTACTATGGGTCTTACAAAAAAACGTAGAAAATACAGACATGTTGTTTCTCTTCTGTAGGTTACTATCTTACATTCTGTGGTCAAATTAAAAATTGTTGCCCTCAGGTAAAAAGTTAAAAGGTTTTACTTAATTTTCAGGACCTACTTTGAGTCGTACAAAAAAGGTAATATATTCTGATATGTTGGATCTCTTCAATAGGTCACTGTCGTACATTCTATATTAAATTTAAAAACTGTTGCTCCCCAGGTAAAAAGTTACGAGTCACAACGTTGATGCTCTATTCCAATTTTGATATTTTTATTCCAAATATTTGGACTCAGATTTAGGTTGTGTACTTTGTTCAGTAGGTCACTGTCTTACATCATCTAGTTTGACATAAATTTTAGGACGTACTATGGGTCTTACAAAAAAACGTAGAATATAAAGACATGTTGTTCCTCTTCTGTAGGTTACTATCTTACATTCTGTGGTCAAATTAAAATTGTTGCACCTCAGGTAAAAAGTTGTAAAGGGTTTTAACTTAATTTCCAGGACCTTACTTTGAGTCGTTGAAAAAAATGGAATTATATTCTGATATGTTGGATCTCCAATAGGCCACTGTCGTACATTCTATATTAAATTTAAAAACTGTGCCCCCCAGTAAAAAGTTAGAAGAGTCAACAAACGTTGATGCTATATTCCAATTTTCATATTTCATTCAAATATTTTGACCCATATTTAGGTTGGTACTTTTCAGTAGTCACTGTCTCTTAAATCATGTAATTTGACATAAATTTTAGGATACTATGGGTCTTGCAAAAAAAACGTATAATATACAGACATATGTTGTTTCTTTTCTGTAGGTTACTGTCTAACATTCTGTGATCAAATTAAAGATTGTTGCCCCTCAACTAAAAAGTTAAAAGGGTTTACTTTAATTTCAGGACCTACTTGAGTCGTACAAAATTGGTAATATATACTGATATGTTGGATCAGTTCAATAGGTCACTGTCGTACATTCTATATTAAATTTAAAAACTGTTGCCCCACAGGTAAAAAGTTAAAAGAGTCACAACGTTGATGCTATATTCCAATTTTCATATTTTCATTCAAATATTTTGACCCATATTTAGGTTGGTACTTTTCAGTAGGTCACTGTCTTACATCATGTAGTTTGACATAAATTTTAGGACGTACTATGGGTCTTACAAAAAACGTAGAATATACAGACATGTTGTTTCTCTTCTGTAGGTTACTATCTTATATTCTGTGGTCAAATTAAAAATTGTTGCCCCTCAGGTAAAAAGTTAAAAGGGTTTACTTTATTTTCAGGACCTACTTGAGTCGTTCAAAAAGGTTATATATACTGATATGTTGGATCTCTTCAATAGGTCACTGTCGTACAATCTATATTAAATTTAAAAACTGTTGCCCCCCAGGTAAAAAGTTACAAGAGTCACAACGTTGATGCTATATTCAAATTTTCATATTTTCATTCAAATATTTTGACCCATATTTAGGTTGGTACTTTTCACTAGGTCACTGTCTTACATCATGTAGTTTGACATAAATTTTAGGACGTACTATGGGTCTTACAAAAAAACGTAGAATATACAGACATGTTGTTTCTCTTCTCTAGATTACTAGACTATATGATGTTTTGTGGTCAAATTAAAAATTGTTGCCCCTCAACTAAAAAGTTAAAGGTTTTACTTGATTTTCAGAACTATTTGAGTCGTACAAAAAAAGGTAATATATTTTGATATGTTGGATCTCTTCATAACGTCACTGTCGTACATTCTATATTAAATTTAAAAAACTGTTGCCCCCCAGGTAAAAAGTTACAAGAGTCACAACGTTGATGCTATATTCCAATTTCATATTTTCATTCAAATATTTTGACCCATATTTAGGTTGGTACTTTTCAGTAGGTCACTGTCTTACATCATGTAATTTGACATAAATTTTAGGACGTACTATGGGTCTTGCAAAAAAAAACGTAGAATATACAGACATGTTGTTTCTCTTCTGTAGGTTACTGTCTAACATTCTGTGATCAAATTAAAGATTTTTGCCCCTCAAGTAAAAAGTTACAAGGGTTTACTTAATTTTCAGGACCTACTTTGAGTCGTTCAAAAAAGGTAATATATTCTGATATGTTGGATCTCTTCAATAGGTCACTGTCCTACAATCTATATTAAATTTAAAAACTGTTGCCCCCCCAGGTAAAAAGTTACAAGAGTCACAACGTTGATGCTATATTCCAATTTTCATATTTTCATTCAAATATTTTGACCCATATTTAGGTTAGTACTTTTCAGTAGGTCACTGTCTTACATCATGTAGTTTGACATAAATTTTGTGACGTACTATGGGTCTTACAAAAAAACGTAAAATATAAAGACATGTTGTTTCTCTTCTGTAGGTTACTATCTTACATTCTGTGGTCAAATTAAAGATTGTTGCCCCTCAAGTAAAAAGTTAAAAAGGTTTTACTTAATTTTCAGGACCTACTTTGAGTCGTACAAAAAATTTAATATATTCTGATATGTTGGATCTCTTCAATAGGTCACTGTCGTACATTCTATATTAAATTTAAAAACTGTTGCCCCCCAGGTAAAAAGTTACAAGAGTCACAACGTTGATGCTATATTCCAATTTTCATATTTTCATTCAAATATTTTGACACATATTTAGGTTGGTACTTTTCAGTAGGTCACTGTCTTACATCATGTAGTTTGACATAAATTTAGGACGTACTATGGGTCTTACAAAAAAACGTAGAATATAAAGGACATGTTTGTTTCTCTCTGTAGGTTACGTATCTTACAGTTCTGTGGTAAAATAAAACTTGTGCCCCCCAGGAAAAAAATTTAAAAAATTTTTTTTAATTTTCAGGACCCACTTTGAAGTAAAAAAAAAAAGGTAATAATATTCTGATATGTTTGGATCTTCTTCAATAGGTCACTGTCATCGTACATTCTATATTAATTTACAAATGTTGCCCCAGGTAAAAAGTATACAAGGAGTCACAACCGTTGATCGTATATTCCCAATTTTCATATTTTCATCCTCAAATATTTTGACCCATATTTAGGTTGGACTGTTTGGTGGCGGCTCACTGTCTTACATATTGGTGAGTTTTGAATAAATTTTGACGTATATGGGATCTTACAAAAAACGTAGATATACAGACATGTTGTTTCTCTTCTGTAGGTTACTATCTTACATTCAATGGTCAAATAAAAGATTGTTGCCCCTCAAGTAAAAAGTTAAAAGGTTTTACTTAATTATCAGGACCTACTTGAGTCGTACAAAATTTGTAATATATACTGATATGTTGGATCTGTTCAATAGGTCACTGTCGTACATTCTATATTAAATTTAAAGACTGTTGCCCCCAGGTAAAAAGTTACAGGTCACAACGTTGGATGCTATATTCCATTTTCATATTTTCATTCAAATATTTTGACCAATATTTAGGTTGGTACTTTTTCAGTAGGTCACTGTCTACATCATGCAGTGTAACAAATTTTAGGACGTACTATGGGTCTTACAAAAAAACGTAGAATATACAGACATGTTGTTTCTCTTCTGTAGGTTACTATCTTACATTCAATGGTCAAATAAAAGATTGTTGCCCCTCAAGTAAAAAGTTAAAAGGGTTTACTTAATTTTCAGACCTACTGAGTCGTACAAAAAAGGGAATATATTTGATATGTGTATCTCTTCAATAGTCACTTGTCGTACAGTCTATATTAAATTTAAAAAAAAATTACCCCCTCGGTTAAAAAGTTACAAGAGTCACAACGTTGATGCTATATTCCAATTTTCATATTTTCATTCAAATATTTTGACCCATATTTAGGTTGGTACTTTTCAGTAGGTCACTGTCTACTTACTTCATTTAATTTGACGTAAATTTAGTGGACGTATTAATGGCGGTTTTACAAAAAACGCTTGAATATACAGGACATGTTGGTTTCTTTCTGTAGGTTACTATCTTACATTCTGTGATCAACATTAAAGATTATAGCCCTCGAAGTAAAACGTTAAAAGGGTTTACTTAATTTTCAGACCTACTTTGAGTCGTACAAAAAAGTAAATATATTCTGATATGTTGTATCTCTTCAATTAGGTCGACTGTCGTTACTATCATATATTAAATTTTAAAAAGTTGCCCCCCAGTAAAAGTTACCAAGGTCACAACGTTGATCTGATATTCCAATTTTCATTAATTTCATTCAAATATTTTGACCCATATTTAGGTTGGTACTTTTCAGTAGGTCACTGTCTTACATCATGTAGTTTGACATAAATTTTAGGACGTACTATGGGTCTTGCAAAAAAAACGTAGAATATACAGACATGTTGTTTCTCTTCTGTAGGTTACTGTCTAACATTCTCTGATCAAATTAAAAATTTTTGCCCCTCAAGTAAAACGAGTTTAAAAGGGTTTACTTAATTTTCAGACCCACTTTGTATGCTACAAAAAAAGGTAATATATATTTCTGATATGTGGTCTCTTTCAATAGGTAACTTTGTTTATTCTTTGTTTCAATAAAAAACACTTGCCCCCCCGGTAAAAAAGTTTACAAGAGTCACAACGTTGATGCTATATTCCAATTTTATTTTCATTCAAATATTTTGACCCATATTTAGGTTGGTACTTTTCAGTAGGTCACTGTCTTACTTACATCATGTAATTTGACATAAATTTTAGGACGTATTATGGGTCTTACAAAAAAACGTAGAATATACAGACATGTTGTTTCTCTTCTGTAGGTTACTATCTTACATTCTGTGATCAAATTAAAGATTATAGCCCCTCAAGTAAAACGTTAAAAGGGTTTACTTAATTTTCAGGACCTACTTTGAGTCGTACAAAAAAGGTAATATATTCTGATATGTTGGATCTCTTCAATAGGTCACTGTCGTACATTCTATATTAAATTTAAAAACTGTTGCCCCCAGGTAAAAAGTTACAAGAGTCACAACGTTGATGCTATATTCCAAATTTTCATATTTTCATTCAAATATTTTGACCCATATTTGGTTGGTACTTTTCAGTAGTCACTGTCTACATCATTGTAAGTTTTGACATAAATTTTAATCGTTACTATGCGTCTTGCAAAAAAAAACGTAAGAAATATACAGACATGTTGTTTCTCTTCTGTAGGTTACTGTCTAACATTCTGTGATCAAATTAAAGATTGTTGCCCTTCAAGTAAAACGTTAAAAGGGTTTACTTAATTTTCAGGACCTACTTTGAGTCGTACAAAAAAGGTAATATATTCTGATATGTTGGATCTCTTCAATAGGTCACTGTCGTAAATTCTATATTAAATTTAAAAACTGTTGCCCCCCAGGTAAAAAGTTACAAGAGACACAACGTGAGGCTATATTCCAATTTTCATATTTCATTCAAATATTTTGACCATATTTAGGTTAGTAATTTTCAGTAGGTCACTGCTTAGCTTACATCATGTAATTGAACCATAAATTTTAGGACGTACTTTGGGTCTTACAAAAAAACGTAAAATATAAAGACATGTTGTTTCTCTTCTGTAGGTTACTATCTTACATTCTGTGGTCAAATTAAAAATTGTTGCCCCTCAGGTAAAAAGTTAAAAGGTTTTACTTAATTTTCAGGACCTACTTTGAGTCGCACAAAAAAGGTAATAATATTGCTGATATGTTGGATCTCTTCAATAGTCTCTATTCGTACATTCTATATTTAAATTTAAAAACTGTTTGCCCCAAGGTTAAAAAGTTACAAGAGTCACAACGTTTGATGCTATATTTCAATTTTCATAATTTCATTCAAATATTTTGACCCATATTTAGGTTGCTACTTCAGTGGGTCACTGTCTTACATCATGTAGTTGGACATAAATTTTAGGACGTACTATGCGTCTTGCCAAAAAACGGTTATAAATATACAGACATGTTGTTTTTCTTCTGTAGGTTACTATCTTACTTTCTGTGATCAAATTAAAGATTTTTGCCCCTCTCAGTTAAAAAGTTAAAAGGTTTTACTTAAATTTCATGGCCTAATTTGAGTCGTACAAAAAAGGTAATATATCTGATATGTTGCGATGCGGTCTCAATAGGTCACTGTCGTTAATTCTATATTAAATTTAAAAAATGTTTGCCCCCAGGTAAAAAAGTTACAAGAGTCACAACGTTGATGCTATATTCAATTTTTAGCATATTTGCAATTCAATACTTTTGTTCCCATTATTTAGGGGTTAGTAATTCTTCGTAGGTCATGCTACTCGTTTATCATCTTCATGTGAATTGAACGCTTAAAGGTTCGTACGTATTATTGTCCTTACAAAAAAAAGAGCCGTCTAGAAATATACTAGGACTCTTGTTTCTTCTTTGAGGTACTATCTACATTCTAGCTGAGATCAAATGAAGATTGTTGCCCTTCAAGTAAAAACTTAAAGGGCTTTTACTTCAATACTTTTGAGTCCGAGTACCAAACAAGCGGTAATATATATGATATGTTGGATCTCTTCAATAGGTCACTTTCGTACATTCTATATTAAATTTAAAAAACTGTTGCCCCCAAGGTAAAAAGTTACAAGAGTCACAACGTGGATGCTATATTCCAATTTATCATATTTTCATTCAAATATTTTGACCCATAATTAGGTTGGTACTTTTCAGAGTCAACTGTCTTAAACATGTAGTATGAACATAAATTGTAGGACCGTTTACTATGGGTCTTGCAAAAAAAAACGTAGAATGATCAGACATGTTGATTTCTTCTGTAGGGTACTGTCTAACATTCTGTGACAAATTAAAGATTGTTGCCCGCTGCAAGTAAAACCTTTTAAAGGGTTTATTAAGTTTTCAGGACCATACTTTGAGTCCTTACAAAAAAGGTAATATTTTTGATATGTTGGATCTCGTCAATAGGTCACTGCGTACATTCTATATTACATTTAAAAACTGTTGCGCCCCCCCAGTTAAAAAGTTACGAAGAGTCATAACGCTTGATTGCTATATTCCAATGTTTGACATCATTTTCATTCAAATATTTTTGACCCATATTTATTTAGGGTTGTACTTTTCAGTAGGTCACTGTCTCTTACATCATGTAATTTGACATAAATTTTAGGGACGTATTATGGGTCTTACAAAAAAAAACGTTGAATATACAGACATGTTGTTTCTCTTCTGTAGGTACTATCCTTACATTCTGTGATCAAATGAAAGATTTTTGCCCCTCAAGTAAAAAGGTCAAGGGTTTAATCATGTTCACAACCTACTGGATTCGTCCAAAAAGGTTATATATACTGATATGTTGTGATTATTTAGGAAAGATATAATAAATTAAAACTGTTGCCCATCAGGTAAAAAGTACCAAGAGTCACAACGTTTTAAAACAATCAGCGTTTTATAATTTTCATTTCAATATTTTTGACCCATTTGTTCTTAGGTTGGTACCCAAATTTCAGTTGGTACTTTACATCATGTAGTTTGACATAAATTTTCGGACTATCTTACATTCTGTGGTCAAATTAAAAATTGTTGCCCCTCAGGTAAAAGGTTAAAAGGTTTTAATTAATTTTCAGGACCTACTTTGAGTCGTTCAAAAAAGGTAATAAATACTGATATGTAGGATCTCTTCAATAGGTCACTGTCGTACAATTTATATTAAATTTTATAAAATATGTGCCCCAGGTAAAAGTTACAAGAGTCACAACGTTGATGCTATATTCCAATTTTCATATTTTCATTCAAATATTTTGACCCATATGTAGGTTGGTACTTTTCAGTAGGTCAATGTCTTACATCATGCAGTTTGACATAAATTTTAGGACGTACAATGGGTCTTACAAAAAAACGTAGAATATACAAACTTGTTGTTTCTCTTCTGTAGGTTACTGTCTTACAATTTGTGGTCAAATTAAAGATTATTACCCCTCAGATAAAAAGTTAAAAGGGTTTTCTTAAATTTTAGGACCTAATTTGAGTCGTACAAAAAAGGTAATATATACTGATATAATGGATCTCTTCAATAGGTCACTGTCGTACATTATATGTTAAATTTAAAGACTGTTGCCCCCAGGTAAAAAGTTACAAGTCACAACGTTGATGCTTTATTCCAATTTTCATATTTTCGTTATTCCAAATATTTTGACCCATATTTAGGTTGGTACTTCTCAGTAGGTCACTATCTTACATCATGTAGTTTGACATAAATTTTGTGACGTACTATGGGTCTTACAAAAAAAACGTAGAATATACAGACATGTTGTTTCTCTTCTGTAGGTTACTGTTGAACGTTCTGTGATCAAATTAAAGATTGTTGTCCCTCAAGTAAAAAGTTAAAAGTGTTTACTTAATTTTCAGGACCTACTTTGAATCGTACAAAAAAGGTAATATATTCTGATATGTTGGATCTCTTCAATAGGTCACTGTCGTACATTCTATATTAAATTAAAAACTGTTAGCCCATAGGTAAAAAGTTTAACAAGAGTCAAACGTTGAGCTGTATTCATTTTCACTATTTCATCAATATTAGTAGCCCATAATTTAGTGGTACTTTTCAGTAGGTCACTGTCTTACATCATGTAATTTGACATAAATTTTCGGACGTACTATGGGTTTTACAAAAAAACGTTGAATATAAGGACATGTTGTTTCTCTTCTGTAGGTTACTATCTTACATTCTGTGGTCAAATTAAAAATTGTTGCACCTCAGGTAAAAAGTTAAAAGGTTTTACTTAATTTTCAGGACCTACTTTGAGTCGTACAAAAAAGGTAATAAACACTGAAATGTTGGATCTCTTCAATAGGTCACTGTCGTACATTATATGTTAAATTTAAAGACTGTTGCCCCCCAGGTCAAAAGTTACAATGTTTTCTTCCAATTTTCATTTAATTTTCATTCAAATATTTTGACCTTTTGAGGTGGTCTTTTCTCAGTAGGTCAACTGGTCTTACAATCATGTAATTGACATAAATTTTCGGACGTACTATGGGTCTTACAAAAAAAACGACTTAGAATATAAAGACATGTTGTTCTACTTCTGTAGGTTACTATCTTACATTCTGTTGTCAAAATTAAAATTTGTTGCACCTCAGGTAAAAGTTAAAAGGTTTTCTTTAATTTTCAGGACCTACTTTGAGTCCTACAAAAAGGTATAAATATGAATGTTTGGATCTCTTCAATAGGTCAACTGTTTCGACAATTATAATCGGTAAATATTAAAGACTGTTGGCCCCATGTCAAAAGGCTACAAAGAGTCACACGTTTGATGTATATTCCAACATTCATATTTTCAATTCAAATGATTTTGACAATATTTAGGTTGGTACTTTTCAGTAGATCACTGTCTGTATCATGTAGTTATTGACAGTAAATGGTTTTATCTCAGAGCTTACAAAAACGCTGGAATATAAAGATATGTTGTTTCATCGTTCTGTATGTTACTATATACATCTGTGATACAATGAAGATTTTTGCCCCTTCAAGTTAAAAAGTTAAAAAGTTTACTTAATTCATTTCAGGACCTACTTTGCAGTCCGTTACATAAAAGGTAATATATTCTGATATGTTGGATCTCTTCAATAGGCCACTGTCGTACATACTATATATAATTTAAAAACTGTTGCCAACCAGGTAAAAAGTTTAACAAGAGTCACAACGTGATGCTATATTCCAATTTTAGTATTTTCATTCAAATATTTTAAAGCATATTTAGGTTGGTACTTTTCAGTAGTCACTGTCTTACATCATTGTAGTTTTGAAATAAATTTTCGGGACGTACTAGGGTCTTACAAAAAAACGTAGATAGAATATAAAGGACATGTTATTTCTTCTGTAAGGTTACTGTCTAACATTCCTGAATCAAGATTAAGATTTTTGCCACCTCAGGTAAAAAGGTTAAAAGGTTTTACTTAATTATCAGGACCTGAGTCGTAGAAAAAGGTAATAAATACTGAATGTATGTGGATCTCTTCAATAGGTCATGTCGTACATTCTATTAAATTTAAAGACTGTTGCCACCAGGTAAAAAGTTACAAGAGTCACAACGTTGATGCCATATTCCAATTTTTCATATTTTTCAGACAAATATTTGACCTATTTGGTTGGTAGCTTTTTCAGTATGGTCACTGTCTATAAACAGTTGAGTTTGACATAAGATTTAGGACGTACTATAGGTCTGTGCAAAAAAAACGTAGAATATTAAGACATGTTGTTTCTCTTTCGATAGGTTACTGTCTAACATTTCTCTGATCAAATTAAAGATTGTTGCCCTCAAGTAAAAAGTTAAAAGGGTTTACCTAATTTTCAGAACCTACTTTGAGTCCTACAAAAAGGGTAAATTATTATGTAATGTTGGATCTCAATAGGTCCACTGTCGTACAATATTCTATATTAAATTTAAAAACTGTTGCCCCCAGTTAAAAAGTTACAAGAGTCATACGTTGATGCTATACTTCCAATTTTCATATTTTCATTCAAATATTTTGACCCATATTTAGGTTTGGTATACTTTTCAGTAGGGCACTGTCTATACATCATGTAATTTGACATAAATTGGGACTTATATGGTCTTTACAAAAAACGTTTGGAATATTACAGACATGTTGTTTCTCTTCCGTAGGTTACTATCTTACATTCTGTGATCAAATGAAAGATTTTTGCCCCTCAAGTAAAAAGTTAAAAGGTTTTACTTAATTTTAGGACCTACTTTGAGTCGTACAAAAAAGGTATTATATTCTGATATGGATCTCTTCAATAGGTCACTGTCGTACATTCTATAATAAATTTAAAAACTGTTGCCCCTCAGGTAAAAAGTTACAAGAGTCACAACGTTGATGCTATATTCCAAATTTTCATATTTCATTCAAATATTTTGACCCATGTTTAGGTTGGTACTTTTCAATAGGTCACTGTCTTACATCATGTAGTTTGACATAAATTTTCGGACTATCTTACATTCTGTGGTCAAATTAAAAATTGTTGCCCCTCAGGTAAAAGGTTAAAATGTTTTAATTAATTTTCAGGAGCTACTTTGAGTCGTACAAAAAGAGTAATATATACTGATATGTTGATCTCTTCAATAGGTCACTGTCGTACATTCTAATTTAAATTTAAAAACTGTTGCCCCTCAGGTAAAGTTACAAGAGTCACAACAGTTGATGCTATATTCCAATTTTTCAATATTTTCATTTCAAAATATTGTGACCCATATTGTAGGTAGGTTACTTTTTCAGAGGTCACATGTCTATTATTCATGCAGTTTGACAAAAAAATTTTAGGACGTACAATGGGTCTTACAAAAAAACGTAGAATATACAAACTTGTTGTTTCTCTTCTGTAGGTTACTGTCTTACAATTTTGTGGTCAAATAAAGATACTTACGTCGTCCAGTAAAATTTTAAAAGGGTTTTTCTTAATTAGGACCTAATTGAGTTCGTACAAAAAATATGGTAAATAACTGATATAATGGATCTCTTCAATAGGTCATGTCGTACATATATGTTTAAATTTAAAGACTATTTTTCACCAGGTGAATTTTCAAGTCCTCAACGTTGTTCCTCTCATAAAATTTTCAGATTTTCGTTTCAAATATTTTGATCGTTGTATAGGTTGGTACTTCTCAGTAGGTCACTGTCTTTACATCATGTGTGACATAAATCTTTTGACGTACTATGCGTCTATACAAAAAACGATAGAATACAGACATGTGTTTCTGCTTCACTGATTAGAAGTTACTGTTGAACGTTCTGTGATCAATTAAAGATTGTTGTCCCTCAAGTAAAAAGTTAAAGGGTTTACTTAATTTCAGGACCTACTTTGAATACGTTTCAAAAAAGGTAATATTATCTGATATGTTGGATCTTTCTTCAAAGGGTCACTGTCGTACATTCTATATTAAATTTAAAAACTGATGCCATAGGTAAAAAGTTACAAGAGTCACAATCGTTGATGCTGAATTCCAATTATTCAATTTTCATTCAATATTGTTGACCATATTATGGTTGGTACTTTCAGTAGGTCACTGTTTATATCATGTAATTTGACATATAATTTTCGGACGTACTATGGGTCTTACAAAAAAACGTGGAATATAAAGACATGTTTGTTTCTCTTTCTGTAGGTTACTATCTTACATTCTGTGTCAAATTAAAGATTGTTGCCGCACCTAGGTAAAAAAGTTAAAAGTTTTACTTAATTTTCAGGACCTACTTTGAGTCGTACAAAAAAGTAATAAATACTGAAATGGGGATCTCTTCAATAGGTCACTGTCGTACATATTATGTTACATTTAAAGAGACTGTTGCCCGCCAGGTCAAAAGGTACAAGAGTCACAACGTTTTGATGCTATATTCCAATTTCATATTTTCATTCAAATTTTTGACCCCATATTTTAGGTTGTACTTTTCAGTACATCACTGGTCTTACACATGTAGTTTGACCATAAATTTTAGGACTTACTATGGGTCTTGCAAGAAAAAAAACGTAGAATATACAGACATGGTGTTTCTCTTCTGTTAGTACTATTCTATACATTCTGTGATCAAATGAAAAGATTTTTGCCCCTCAAGTAAAAAGTGTAAAAAGGTTATAACTTAATTTTCGGACCTACTTGAAGTGCGTACATAAAGGTATACTATTCTGATATGTTGGATCTCTTCAGTTAGGTCACTGTCGTACATTCTATATAAATTTTAAAAACTGTTGCCCCCCCAGGTTAAAAGTTACAAGATCACAACGTTGACTGTATTTAATTTTATATTTCATTTGTTTAGTTAT
>JABUQX010093912.1:22500-33708 GCA_015478945.1 Trachelipus rathkii | reverse complement strand
AGGGGATTCATTCCCAATTCCAAATTTAATTGACACCCTATTTAACATGCAAGGTATGAAATATTTTTCTACAATAGACTTAATTAAAGGATATTATCAGATTGAGATGGAGGACGACAGTATTGAAAAAACAGCATTCTCTACACCATTTGTCTCACTGGGAGTTTTTGCGGATGCCGTTTGGTGTAAAGAATGGACCGGCCACTTTCCAACGTGGGATGAGATATGCTCTGGCACATATTCCATGGAACGAATGCATGGTATATCTGGATGATGTCCTTATCCTCAGTGAAACATTTGAAGAGCATCTGGAAGTCCTCGAAAAAGTTTTATCAGCATTTAAAGAAACAGGATTTAAAATCAAACCGGCAAAGACGTTTCTCCTTAGGAAAGAAGTACAGTACTTAGGACACAAGGTTTCCGAAAAAGGCATGGTTCCACTGGATTCGAATTTGCAAGGCATTATGCAATTTCCAGTGCCGACGACCGTCCGTAAGTTGAGGCAGTTTCTGGGCATGGTGAATTTTTACCGGCGCCACATCGCCCATTGCTCAGAGATTGCAAAGCCCCTTTTCGAACTATTGAGCGCTAAAACCTTGAAATGGACGGAATCATGTCAAAAGGCTTTCGAAGCTCTAAAACAAGAATTAACATCACCACAGGTCTTATCGTATCCAGATCGTTCAGAACAAGCAAAGCCTTTATTATTATATGTGGATGCCTCTGATATCGGGGCAGGAGCGTGTCTTGCGCAGATCCAATCTGATGTGGAACGTCCTATAGCTTATATCTCCACGACCTTTAATAAAGCAGAACAGCGCTATAGCACAACTGAGAAAGAGGTAGCCGCCATACGATGGGCTGTGAGAGCTTTGAAACCTTTTCTTTATGGAATCAAGGTGGTTATTTTCACTGACCATCAACCATTACTATTTTTACATAGTATGCCATTGGTGAATGCTCGGGTGGCACGCACTTTGGAAGAAATAAACGATATCGATTATGAGTTGAGATACATCCCAGGGAAGGAAAATAAAGTAGCTGACGCGTTGTCCCGATCACCAATGGGGGGAGCCTTAGTGGAGTCCGAAGAAATTCTTTCAATTACCATCCCTGGAGGATTTTCTGAAGTAAAGATTCCTGGTGGGGGTGATTCGCTTTTTCAAGCATTGTCGATGGGGTTGTATGGGTCCTTGGACCATCATTTAAAGTTAAGACAGGAGATTGTCCAAGAGATGATCGACAATCGAACAATATATGGTTTACCTACCGGGAAAGATAACAGGCAGATTACAAAGAGGTTACAATTAATGAAACAGGCTGGACAATTTCCTATCATTCAAGCGATACAAGCATTTACCAAGTTACACCATCTGCAAGTATTTGTATACTATGGAGATACTCAACCATTGAAGTTTGGAATAGGATCAGAGAAAGATATTTGTCATCTGTTGTGTTGTGGGGGGGTTCATTATAATCTCTTAGTACCCCTCGTACCAATAAGGTTTCTGGCGGGCATTGAGAAAGAAACAGCGAGCGTCAATGTAATGTCAATGGGTTTCCAGGAGTGGATGCTGTTAGATGAGTCCATGGAGGAGGCAAGTGCTTCCCCTAGTGTTTCAACGACGGTCGTCAAAGAAAAATCAAACAATCCCCAAAACACCGGTGGGGAGGTGGTAAAAGAAATCCGGGATCCCCGGATACACCATATCGTAATGGATTCAGAGGATATAGTGGATCCTTTAGAGATTGAACATGATAATATTCTAGTGCTGCAACATACAGATCCAACGTTGAGGAGGCTTAAAAGAGCCATAGTTAGGAATTTGCCATTTAATGGGCCTTTAAAACCTTTTGCGCGAGTAAGTAGGTATATTTATTTGAGAAACGATCGTTTATATAGGGAATTTGCTACTGGGGAATTTGCTCTAATAGTTCCGCAACAATATTTAACACAGGTGGCTATTAAAACACACTGGATGTTTGCTCACATTGGGAAAACTAAATTACACTCATTGCTCATAAGCTGTATATGGCATCCAAAAATTACAGTCATATGTTCCGATATCACAACAACGTGTTATAAATGTCAGGCGTTTAAGATCTCTAACATACTGTATGTCCCACCTACATTAAAAATAGTAACTTCCAGACCATTTGAATTGGTAGCGATGGACTTAATCCAGTTTCCATGTTCCACTCAAGGAAATAATTACGCCCTTGTAATGGTAGATCATTTTACAAAATGGGTAGCTGCTATTCCCATAAGAAATAAGCAGTGTATAAATGTAACGAAAGCAGTACAACATCGTATATTGCCATTCCTTCCAAAGCTACCAGAGCGCCTGTTAACCGATAATGGAAGAGAGTTCATAGGGCCAGAATTTGAGGAATTCCTTAAGATACAACAAATTAAACATGTGTTAACCACGCCATATACACCATCGTCTAACGGAGCTGTAGAGCGAGTGAACCGCACCCTCAGT
The DNA here is from genome assembly GCA_015478945.1 of Trachelipus rathkii. Classification (NCBI taxonomy): domain Eukaryota; kingdom Metazoa; phylum Arthropoda; class Malacostraca; order Isopoda; family Trachelipodidae; genus Trachelipus; species Trachelipus rathkii. The sequence goes on along the minus strand of JABUQX010093912.1, from coordinate 31,222 downwards.
CAGTATTTGAGGATGTCGATCAAAAAGTCAAATAAATGGGATGAGGAATTGTCACAGGTATTACTGGTATACAATCATACCAATCATTCAGAGACCCATATCACGCCCTGTGAAAACATATTAAAAAGAGCGCACGAATTGCACACTGGATTGCCTTTGCCCACTGAGGAGGAGTGTTGGAAGGATAGTCATGATAGGTTTGTCCCTTATGAAATACATCAAATGGTAGGATTGAAAGCTCATTTGCCTGGAAATTTGACACAAAATAAATTCCATCCTAGATATAGAGGCCCTTATGAGATAATACAGGTAAATGATAACCGGGTTACTTATGTGATAAAATCCACAGGGGACGGAAGACAGTATAAAGCCCATCATAAGCAATTGAGGTTATGGAAAATGCCTCCTGATTATTTGTTGAACGACCCTGTGTTTCAGAGGTATGCCATGAATGAGGAAAGAGAAGAACAAGAGGAAGTAATAGATGAGGTTATAGCCGATGGGAAAGAAGAGGTGCCCTTGCCGGAAGTAGAAGGGGATGATGAGAATATTGAAGATGAAGTTGATGATGACGATGATGACTCTTTTGAGGGTTTCACCATAGATGAGGAAAAATTGAAAAGGATTAAAGAAAAATTTGAAGGACTAGTAAAAGAACAGGAAAGGATAAATTTGAGTATAAAAGCATGTGGGGACAAATCATTGGAGAAATCATTTTATCTGGACGTGGAGGAGATTTATGAAGAATTGGAGAGTATAGAAAAGAATGAAGAAGAGGAGGAGGTTAATGAATATTTATTGTGGGACTCCTCGGACTTAATAGAAGAAGCGTACTGGCGCTGGGAGTCAACACAAGCTCCCCCTGTGGGTTTAAGGGATTCTCTTCCCACAGATAAAACGTTTGAAAACCGTGTGCAAGTCTATTCGACGCCTGTGATCGGCTTGCCGATTGCAGAAGCAGAAGAACAAATTCCTGGAAGCGAGTTATCATTTGAAGGGTTTGAACTTGAAGAGAATCCGGTGAGAGATACCATAAAAGAAAATCGACCATATACACGATCGCGAGGGACTTGTCAGGAGTTGCCAATTGTGTTCCCTTACTTAATAGAGCGTCGGCGGAAATAAATGGTTGGAAAATGATATGACAGAAGGAAGAAAGCGAAAATAGAATAGTGAATCGAAAAAAAATTTGTTAAAAAGAATAAGAAATAAATAAAATTAAGTAAGAAACAAAACAAATAAAATGATTTTTTTTAAAGAACCATTAATTTATAAATCTAAATAACTGAAAATAAATAATATATCAATTAAAATATAAAATAACAAACACTGGGAAATTTTTTTTGGGGAAAACACTTACTGCATAATAAATAAAATAAAAATAAGAATAACAATTTTTAAAGTAAAGTTTATAAATCGAGTATGATATTAATTTTTTTTGTTTTTGTTTTTTTTCAGATCCTGGTGGTCGGCCACTCGTGGGTGGCAGATATGGAGAGGGCGTTTACCCCTGATTTGTTGCCCGGGGCAGTAGTAAGATTTAAGTCTTACCCGGGGCAGAATCTTGAATATCTAAACAGATTTATCCAAACCATATTAGACCAGCAGTATACCCATATGTTGGTGTTCGTAATCATTCCAGAGGCCTATCCCCGAGTGCAGTTACCTATCCACCGGGGGTGACCGGGTATCATATGGTGAACACTGGCAATCTCCAGTTTTCAATTACCGATTTTGCTCAGAGGTTCTCCCAATTTCCTGAAAGATGTGCGGAGCTCAATCCAAATATGAGGGTAACATTGGCCATTCCCCCTTTTATAGATCTGGTAGAGTATAATAGGATACGCGTGGCTGATCTTCCCCCCGGAATCCAGGAATACTATTATACGGCCCCAGAGTTCACTGACCAGATTTTGCACATGCAGGCCAGACGGCTGCATTTGCACATACGAAAGCTAAGGACGGCTGAGATTCAGTGGCACAACAAGGCCTCTTATCCGGTCATATATGCTGCCTCTGACTTGGGGGATGAGCAGAAGGAAAATATCAGAAGGTTTTTAAATTCGGAAGTGTACACGCTTGGAGATCAGGGCTTCTTGCGAGACGGGCTCCATCCATCCAGGGCCCTTTGTAGACAATATTTCCGTAAGTTGAGAGGGGCTGAAGTATTTATGGATAGTCCCCGAAACCAGGCTCCCACCAGAGAGACAGTGGCTTCCAGAGAAAATGTTAGAGGGTTGCGAAGAATAAGTGCCCCAGTAGATGTAGTAGAAATAGGCAGTGAGCCACTAGAAGTAGAAGTAGACGTAGTAGAAGTAGTTAGTGCTCAAGTAGAGGTAGCGGAAGTGGAAGAAGTAGAGGTAGAGGAAGTGGAAGAAGTAGAAGAGGTGGTAGAAGAAGTAGAAGTAGTGAGAGAAGTTGTAGGTGAAGAGATGACTGAACAACCAGCGGTATTGGGGGCTCAATCTTTAGGAAGTCCGTTGCATGCATCAGTGAACCCACCATCCAATCTTGATGTTTTCGGCGAGAGGAAACCCCGGTGGAGTCCGAACGCCGAACTTCCAACTATTCCCCCATAACATTCGGGGACGTAGATCCTAGCGTGGTGGATAGCACCCCGATTATAACACCCAGGCGTAGTAGATCGGTTCGGAGGAGAGAGAGGTCCGTTCCGTATCAGAGGCAGGAACAGTCCCGGGTGCGTCAGCGGAGTTGCCGGTCCCTGGTAGTGTCCCCACGGTGGAAGGATTGCCCTCACAGCCCTGATTGGGATGGATTGGTTTCAGAGATATATACAATATGCAGGGGTATTTAATGGCTTTTGGCCAGGAAATGACTTTGGAGGAGATCAATAGAGCGTGGTTGCGGTCGATGTGCGACCGTAAAGAAGGGGGAAATGATGGAGTTAGGTTTAAGTATAAAGGAAAATTGTGTTTGAAATTTTTGTTGAAAAGTTTATTTTTATTTTGATAAAGAATTAATACTCTAGAAGAGAGTAGAGAAAGAAAAAGAGAGATTTTGTTTTAGTTAAACATTTATAAAAAGAGTGGAAGTAGAGGAAAGTATTGAAAAAAAGTACATTTTGTTTTATATTTTTATGCGTCAATACTGGGATTGACGGGTGGGGAGGAATGAGATGGATTTGACCATCTTTCCTATTCTCTTCCTTCCCCACAGAACTAGATATTAGCAACTGCTAATCCTATATTTTGAAGTTCCAAAAGGAGAAAAGGAAAGGACAAATCTTAAAGGCCACAAGAACATCTTGCGCCCTAATCATAGGGTAATACAAGTTATTGTTTGTTTTGTTGTTTTAGAAGGGATTAAAGTAAATTTATGAGGTTAGGGAAAACGAGAATTTGGAAAATTAAGTAGAATGGTTACGAAATAGATGAAGTTAAATAAAGCAAATAAAATATAATTTGTCAAATGGATGAGGTTAGTTTTAAGGATAGGATTACTAAATTGGATTAGATTAAAAATTGAGGAGAAGGATTAAATAAGATTGAACGTTAAGTTAAAACCAAATGAGGCAATTAGTTGGAATTTGTTATTAAAAATAATAATTATAATAGCTTAATGATATTAGGAAACCTGTTTTTATGAATAATTAGTAATTCGATTTAAGTATGATTCAATTTAGTAATATTTGAGACCCGCTAATTCTGGTCTCTTATTCAGGTTCTGGTAACAATCCACAATTCAAGTTCTGATCAATCACCATCTGCCAGAGTTGACTTTTGCTGAAGAACTTATCAGATTGTATCCGGAAGATTGAAACTGATAGTTAGATTAGCCCCAGTGGAGAATTTAAATTATTTGGTCCTCTCATATTCTTTTAATGGCTTCACCAAAGGTATAAAAAAGATTTAGTTTACAGTTTTTTTTATTTTTTGTTTATACTCTTGTGCTCTATTTTACCAAAGATTAACTCAAAGAAAGAGGAAAAGATTTTCGTTCAAATTATTATATAATCGTTGTTCGTTGTAGGGTAAGGAAAAGCGTTATTAATTATTTCGAGACTTTATCGTATTCTCGTATTCTTTATCTTATTATTATCTTATTTTATCATTTTTTATCAATATTATTATATAATCATTATTATTTTTGTTTCATTCCATATATATACATATGAGTATACGTACTCATATATGTATTTATATACATTTCGTGCTGAACAATCAAAGAGAGATATGTAAATACCGTTTGTACTATATAAGTAGCGATACCAAAAATACAGAATAAAATTTTTTTATATACTATATAATATTTTTATATACTATATTTCTAATAAATTAAAAGTTTCATATATTTTTTTCTCCACATTTTAAATATTTTTTTTGTTTTATAATATAGCCGGTGGATGTTGGTAAAGTAATAAAGGTTCAGAAAGAAGTGGTGAGTATTTAATAATAACAAAAACATTATAAGTGGATATAGCCCACTGTGGTTACAGTTTAATCCCACCTAGTTTTATGTCCAACAGGCAGAATAATTCCGAAAAGAAAAGAAGGGTGAATAACTGGATTTCAATTTAAAACGAACAGCAAGAAAAGTAAAGTTTCCACTGCAAATACAACAGCTCTGTTACTGGAAGAACTCTCGTCACAAATTTTCGGAAAATTTGGAAGAGAACGAGAGCCTTCTAGAGAAGAAAGGATTTTCTTGGATCATAGGACCTCCTTTCTCTCATCAAGTTAAAAGGTAATTACAATATATATATTCATTTTACAACCTTAATTATATATATATATATATATATTATATATATATATATATTATATATATATATATACTATATATATATATATATATATATATATATATATATATATATTATATATACTATATAATATATATATATATATATGTATATATATACGATGGCTACCTAAAAAGTATCCGACTTTCAGTTTTCGTGAGCAAAGTATTGATGCTAGGATTTGGTTACTGTGCACATTTGAAGAAGAAAGTTTAATGCGCATGCTTGAAATTTTTCTCGGCGTTCCGGTGAGTCAGTCGTTTCACAACAAAAAAAAATTATAGGAAACTTACAAGGTCTTACAATAAAAATGACCATCCTATGGGGAGAAAATTATGGGGAGGCTTGTAATATCTTGTGGCGTTTTGGCATGGGTTTTAGCCGGTCCCTATGGGGAATTTTCCCATAAGATCCCATAAATTATTACAATCTAGTGGGGAAGGCTTATAAGTAAGTTCTTGCAATTTCCTACAATCTCCCCACAAGATACCACTAAATGCTTACAATATTATTACAATATATTATAGGTGAAACCATCAATTTCCTACAAGTTGCTTGTAGGAATTCTTTCGCTTACTTATTCCCATTAAAAAATGTTCATAGGTTTCTTTGTAAGATTAATGGGTCCTTTTTGTCAAGCTATGAAAACTACTCGTTATATAAGTAAAATAAGTAGTTTTCATAGTATGACATTTAAGGCTCCATTAACCTTGCAGAGAAACCTATGGACATTTTTATATGGGTTGGTTTCATATTTTACTTATATAACGAGCAGTTTTCAAAGCTTGACCAAAAGGACCCATTAATCATACAAAGAAACCTATGAATATCTTTTTAATGGGAATAAGTAGGCGAAAGAATTCCTACAAGCAACTAATAGGAAATTGATGGTTTCACCTATAATATATTGTAATAATTGTTTGCTTGCACTCGCTTACATACATACATACATGCACATCGATAGGAAATATTTAAAAAAAAAAATTCATTTATTTGTTTTATTTCTACCTTAACTATATAATATAATAAAAACTGTAAAAAATATAGCAATTATAAAAAAAATATAAATAGTAATATCTTCTGTATTAAAATTGTAAGATTTTTCCATTAATTTTGTAGGAATTAAGTGATGCAAATAAATTTTTTTGGGATGAAATTGTGAATATATATATATATATATATATATAATATATATAATATATAATAAATATATATATTATATATATATATATATATATATATATATATATATATATATATATTATATATTTTTAATATATATATATATATATATATATATATATATATATATATATATATATATATATTATAGTATATATCTATATATATATATTATATATATAAGTTATATATATTAGGGGTGGCACCGAACTTGAAATTTTCAGTTTCCGCCGGAACCGGAATTAGCGCGAATCACAAATAAATTCCGGCCGAATTCCGGCCGGGCCCGGAATGTATTATGAAACTTTCGTTTAACTAAAAGAGAAATGTAAAAATATTTTATAACTTTCAACATAAAATATTACATTTAGTACAACACGCCACTTTATGAAACATATGGAAAATCAATCATCGAAGGGAATATCTGGAAGTCCAAAAATTTAATAGTAAAAGGAGAGTCTTGTATTTTCTAGAACAGGGGAACCACAAAGAGCAATAATCCAAGCCGTGAGATAAGTGAGTTTTGAGGAGAGTTTCTCCCCAAAAAAGATTTGGCATATCAAGAATGACCCGGCAATCAACAGAAAATATGAATTTTTTAAATCGAAAGAAGTAGCCAGCCATTCCAACAGTTCACTGAAAAGCAGGGATTCATAGAACTTATTTCCCATCTCAACCAAAATATCTTAATCCTAGGCGAAAATATTTTTGTAAGAGAAGATGTTACCACTTCATAACAGATTATGATCGCAGTATTCCGGGAAGTTCTCTTAAGGTTTGAATGCAGATATCATTTACTACAGATACATAGAGAGCTAAATAATTCAAAACCGAGTCATTATTTCTTTAACTGCACTCTGGCTTACCAGCGGAAGTTGAAAAAATGGGCTGTGTTTCCATTGCGAGTATTTTCCCAGGTTCTCATTCTGGAATTAAAATCACTATAAGTTTTGAAATTATGATGAATAATTGGGAAATTCCTGACTTACAAAATCCATTTTTATCTTCTATGATGGAGGCAATATAACATGAAACCTTGAACTATTTAGCGGATACACAAGTTTTTCTTGTTTTATTCAAAAACTTCAATTTGTTTTTAAAGATGCCTTATTTTCAATGCAAAGAGCAGTGTGTTTTAATAAAGAAATGTAGGAATATTTGCACACATTTCAATCATTCCAGTTTTTAAGCTGTAATGAACTTAAAGAATACAAAGAGACTTGGATCCACATCTTGCAAGCCCACTTATGCCAATTCAAGATGTTAATACAAGGTGGAATAGCACATATTTGATTCTAGAAAGAATTGAATGTTTGAAAAGACCTCTGCAAGTTTATATTATAGAACAATCAATCATTTAAGCTTTGACTGCTAATAAATGGCAAATACTTGAAAAAATTCTAAGAGTTTTGCAACCATTTCTCATGGTTACGGAAACTATAAGGCAAAATCAATTATATCATCAATTATTCTCCATATTTGAGCTCTCCAGCATATCTCTCAAACTTTGAGGATGACAGAAGAGTTCAGACTTTAAAAAGAAGAGCTGAAGAAGGCATAAGAGTTTAGATTTATGAATAAAAAGGAAGAGAAAAGATCAATAGACATATATCAAAACAATATAATTGTTTTAAGTACTGTGGTAGACCCAAGATATAAACTGACTTTATTTTCTAATGAAATAAGAGAATTGAGTAGAAAATGGATGCTTGAAGAAATATGCAAATAATTGAAGGGAGAAAGTGATAATAGTAGTAGTAGAACAGAAGAAGGTTCAGGCGATGAGTCATCCATCTATTTTCAGAAAAGAGCATTATCTACAATGAACTTAGATTTGCCAAGTACCTCAAAATCATCAGGAGCATTAAGAAAAGAAATTACTGCAAAGTTACTTAGTTTTTATTCAAGTTTGAAGAAAGTGAAAGTGACAGCGAGTCAGTTAGTTTAAAAAGGAAAAAAAGAAAAATCAGTGGCTCTTCAAAAGGTGAAATTTCTTAAAAAAGAAATTGAAATTTTTTTTTAGCCAGAAGGAAATCAATTTCTATCTGGAAAAGAAATAATTACTTAATTGGTGGAAAAAGTGACCAAAGCTAAATTCCAAACATAAGCAATACTAGCCCAAAAATTAAACTCTCCTTTCCAGTCTCCTCCCATATATTCAAGAGAAATTATTTTCTTTCAGAAGCAAGAATATATTGAGGAAAATGTTTAAAAATGATCGCCCAATACTGTGAACAGTTTTTCTTTTTCTTCAACGCAATACAGCAATATATTTTTAATTGTTTAAAGAGTTAACTTTTTTATATTTATATATATATATATATATATAATATATATATATATATATATATATATATATATATATATATATATATATATATATATATATATATATATATAATAATATATATTAAAGATATTTATATATCTCTATATTCTATATTATATATATATATACAGTTATATAGTATATATATTATATATATAACTTTGTAATAATTAATATATATATAAATTTTGAATTTAATGAGAATATCTTATAATCCTATATTTTGAAAGTACTTGATTATTCTTTTATTTCAAATAAAGTTCTTCGTAAAGTCAATAGCACTTTATGAATGCTACACAAGTCTACTATTATTTTTTGTTAAACGATGGGCTATGAGTTATGTAAAATAAATCACTTACCGTAAATTTTTTATCAGAAGTAGATTAGTAATTCCGGTTCCGGCCGGAATTTTTTAAAATTCCGGCCTTCCTGCCGGAACCGGAACCGGA
>JABUQX010093912.1:10000-12500 GCA_015478945.1 Trachelipus rathkii | reverse complement strand
GGTCTGACTACAGTTATGTATAACCAATTGGTCATTTTAGGTTTCAGTCCCCATGTTTTGCCAAGCATCTTTCGGCATGTCCATAGGGCCATCGTACCTTTGTCCACTACCTTTTTAAGATGTGGATTCCACGTTAGTTTTTGATCTAGGATTACTCCCAGATATTTGACTTCAGTGGAAGGGTTAATAGTGACATCACCAATCTTGGGAGCCATGTATCTTAGCTTCCTCTTCCTGGTGAAGGGCACTATTACTGTTTTGCTTGGATTGATGTTTAGTTCCCTTTCCAAGCACCAATTGTAGGATATATTGAGGGCATGTTGCATGAGTTCCATTAAGACCTCTATGTGCTTGCCTCTAATAATAATTACAAGGTCATCCGCGTATCCTTGCACTTCGAATCCAGATTCACTGAGTTTGGTGAGGAGACTATCGACCACCATGGTCCATAAAAGGGGTGAAAGTACCCCTCCTTGGGGGCATCCCCTCCCAGATGTCACAGTGATCATCTCCCCTCCCAGTTCAGCCGTAATACGTCTTGTCCCCAACATTGCTTTTATCCAAGCAATCGTTGAGGGTCCGACGCCCTTGGAGGCGGCGGCATCCTCCATGGTCACATGCATGGTGCTATCAAAAGCACCCTGCACATCCAGGAAAGCACAAACCGCCACCTCCTTGTGATCTAGCGCTCCTTCTATCTTGGATACCAAGCTATCTAGTGCGCCAACTGTTGATCTACCGGACTGGTAGGCCCATTGATTAGGATGGATTTTCTTTTCTATCGAATTTTCCACCCTTATGTGGTAGTCTAGCACCTTTTCCATTGTTTTCAAAAGAAATGATGTAAGACTTATAGGTCGATTGGATCTGGGGTCAGACGTGGACCGTCTCCCCGTCTTGGGGATAAAAACCACCCTTACTTTCCTCCACAGCTGGGGAATGTATCCCAGGGCATAGCTTGCCCTAAACACTCTTACCAGCAGCGGAAGCAGACTCTCCATTCCCTGTTGAAGCAAGGCTGGGAATATGCCATCCCCTCCAGGAGATTTATATGGGCCGAAGGAATTTATTGCCCATTCTACCCTATCAGGGGAGAAGACCCTTCCAGACAGACTTTCCGTCCATCTATTGGGTCTTCTATCATCCCATATATCTACTTCCTCCCCGTCGTCAACTATTACATTGTGCGGAAAGTGAGTGTTTATAAGTTCCACTAAGGTTTCCCTGTGGTCCTTTGTATAACTGCCGTCTTTCTTTAAGAGAAGGCTCGGCCCATTAGATTGGTCCTTTGAGAGCACTTTATGTAGACGCGCAGTTTCAGATTGGCTCTCAATGCTTTCACATAGAGTCTTCCATGATCTTCTTTTGGATTTCCTAAGTTCCTTGTTATAAGCGGTTAGGGCAGTTTTGTATGCTTCCCAATTTTTATCCCGCTTAGCTTTATTGAAGAGTTTCCTGGTTTTAGATCTTAGAGTGGTTAGCTCTTGATTCCACCAGGGGACGCTTCTAGTTATCCCTCTTTTTTTCAGAGGACAACTATTTTCATATGAATCTTGTATAATTGATTGCAGTTGGGTAGTGGATACATCTAGGTCCTGCACATCAAACAGTTCCCCCATATCCTCCACGCGCTGTTTAAGGAGCTCTTTATACAAGTTCCAGTTTGTTAGCTTAGGTATTCTCCGCTCCTCCTCTACTTTCTCTAAAGCTATGATTTCGAACCTGATGTGTCTATGGTCCGAATGAGATACTTCATCAGACACATACCAGTTCGAGATCTGTATACCATAAGTGGCATTTATTAAGGTTAGGTCTAAGACCTCTTGTCTGTTCGATGTGATGAATGTGGGCTTACTGCCCTCATTCACCACATCAATACCATATTGAGTTAAGAATTCTAAAATACACTCACCTCTGTTGTTGATGTCCTTGCTGCCCCACAGGGTGTGATGGGCATTTGCATCGCATCCCAGGATCAGTCCCCTGCGGATCCGCTGACAGTATTGCACAAGCCTGTGAATTTCTTCCGGAGGTGCTTCATTCGAGTCCCCGCAAAAGTATGCCGAGGCAATTACTACCTCTTGCACACCCAGCGCGGTTGGCACCTCTACTAGGGCTGCTATTAGGTCCCTTGTGGTGAACTCTGGAATGGACAGGGCATTGACCCCACCACCGATGACCACCGCCGCACGAGGCGCGCCATGGTCCCGACAGTAGAGCAGCTTACCCATTCCACTTGGTATTCCTTTGATTGTTCCTTCTCTCACCCATGGCTCCTGTATGAGGGCTATCTGCAGCCTCTCGCATACAAAGGTCCGGACGAGAGCATCAGTTGCTGCCTTTGCGTGGTGCAAGTTAATTTGAAGGCAGCTCAAGTTGTTTTTGTTATCCATTATGCAGATTTGGATTTGGGGTTCTGACTTGAACCCCTTGCCAAGGCCGATTTTGTTTGGCCTTCTTTCCCACTCTCTGCAGTTTGATTTTTCTTCTTTGGCTGTGA
>JABUQX010093912.1:0-5000 GCA_015478945.1 Trachelipus rathkii | reverse complement strand
ACAGCTTCTATGAACTAACGTTAAATATAATAAATGACATGAAAATAAATATAGAAATTATCACAAAAGTTTTGGTTTTAATTTTTTGAAAAAAGGTGGGGAGTTAAGAATGTTGTTAATGATGTGATCTATTGTGTGAATCATTGCTTTGTATATTATTAATAGTGGAATTGTTTATGCAAAAGGATTCGGTGAATCTTTAAGGGTGAAGGTTGATCAAATGTTAATAATAATAATATTTAATAATAATATTTAATTAATAATAATAATAATAATAATAATAATAATAATAATATTTAATTTAGTTTATATAGCAGTGAAAGAGGACCAAGTTTGGTCGAAATATTCGCTCATATTCTCAATAAATATCTAATAAATTTTGATATTAAACTGTGCCAACCTCATTATGTAAAAGATATTGATTATTCTTCGTATTTATATAAGGATTTCACAAGTAATTATTATAATAAAGGATTCGATTAAATTATTTACTGTTACCTCTTCAAGTCTTCATACCGTTTATATATATATATATATATATTATATATATATATTATATAATAATGTATATAGAATTATAGTATATATATATATATTATATAGTATATAGTATAGTATATATGATATAGATTATATAATATATATATATATGATAAAATATATAATATATATTGAATATTTTCGCGTTTAGGTGTCATAGCTCGATTCTGTTTATATAAGATTTGTTAAGGTATAGCTTAGATTTACTCTTTGTTAGTAGCTTTGCTTATGTATACACACAACAAAGTTTATCATAACCTCAACTAAGCATTTGTCCTAAACCGAAATATTTCTTCTCTCCTCTCTCTTCTCTCTCTCATCTTCCTCTCTCTCTCTCTCTCTCTCTCTCGTCTCTCTCTCTCTCTCTCTTCTCGTCTCTCTCTCTATCTCTCTCTCTCTCTCTCTTCTTCTCTTCTCTCTCTCTCTGCTCCTTCTCTCTCTCTCTCTCTGTCTCATCGTCTCTCTCTCTCTCTCGTCTCTCTCTCTCTCTCTCTCTCTCTCTCTCTCTCTCTCTCTCTCTCTCTCTCTCTCTCTCTCTCTCTCTCTCTCTCTCTCTCTTTTTCTCTCTCTCTCTCTGCATCTCTCTCTCTCTGTCGACTCTCTCTCTCTCTCTCTCTCTCTTCTCGTTCTCTCTCTTTTTTTCTCTCTCTCTGTTTCTCTCTCTCTCTCTCTTCTCTCTCTCTGCTCTTTTTTTCTCTCTTTCTCTCTCTTCTTCTCTCTTCTCGCACAAACAGGCTCTCTCTCTCTCTCTCTCTCTCTCGTCTCTCTCTCTCTCTCTTCTCTCTCTCTCTTTTTCTCTCCTCTCTCTCTCTCCTCTCTCTTTTATATTATATATATTATCAAAAAGAATTTTCTTTCACTTTTTGATGAGCGGCTCATTCGCCACCGGCCTATCTATTAAGTTTTTTGGAACTAATCGTAATCAAAACATTATAAAATTATTATTTTACCTTGAAATGTTCTGTTGCTGATGTAGAAATAATCAAATAAATACTTTCCTGATTAGCTTCTCGGAGGTCCCCTTGTCTTTGGAGATGATTTAAGAACGTTTAAGAACATTTAAGCACTTTTATTAAACAATGAGTCTTTTTAATTGTTATTAAAGGCAAACAGGAGAATTCAACTTTGAAAATGCTTCTTTTCAATATTAAGAACAACTTTATTCTTTTGAGTAACTTAAAATAATTAACTTTACTAATGACAGTTATAAAGTTTAATTTACAGGTTTTTCTTAGCCATGATCGTATAAACATTAAATATAATAAGTTGCACAATACTGCATACAAACTTATTAGTTAAAATGAACCACAACTTATTGTACTGTTAAGGAACACTAAATATTGGACACGTGTTCACAGAGTAATTACTGACGGAATACTAATGAATATTCTATATTGTTGATCCTTACTGACCGCGATCTAGTTACGTCACCAGTGGCGGAGGAATTTTTACTGTAATATGTAAGTCTTTATTGATGACTCATTTTACTGTTACTTAATACTGTGGCAAAAATCTTTAATGACGTCATTTTTGTACAGTATTTATTAATAATTATCACATTCGGGCAGAGGATTGCTGTCATTAATTAGAAGCAATACGAAACCTTTCATTTTTTACTATATTTTTACTATATTTCCTTTTTCTAAATTTTAAAAGATATAATTTTTTTTTTTACTTTTCTTTTTTATTTAAAAACAACCTTAATTCTAACTAAAATTACCCTAACACCCTAAATCTAACTTAAAATTACCGTAATTCCAAATTTTACTTTATTATTACTAGAGGTCTGCAAGTTTATCTCTCATAAACTGCCTTTGTTTAAGGGCAGCTTTTCTCTGAGGTCTTATTAATGTAGAATTGGCATTATTATTATTATTATTATTATTATTATTATTATTAGAAGAACCAGGTCTGTTGCTGTTGTCATCCTGTACAGATGTTGTAGGTACAGGTGTTACATTATTAACAAAACCTCCTGTATTTAATTCGAGGGGGTAAAGGTTACTGATGGAATGTAATCCTACTTCACCAGAACCGGTTTTTAATTTCACTGATCTGATGTTATTATCATGACCTATTATTACATCCAACACTCTGCCCAACTTCCAAAATGGACGTGGTTTATTGCTGTCCTTTATAAGAACCACATCTCCCACCTTTACTTTATCTTCCCAAATACCCTGAAACAAGTATCTAGACCGCTCCCGGAGACTTAGGAGATACTCCTCATGCCACAAACGCCTGAACTCTTCATAGAGTTCATTTTGCTTTATGAGGGTAGAATCTAGTACCTCCTTGTTGGGTGCACTGCCCATCTGATATTCTATTGTATCAAAATTACTTTTAAATATTAAATTACTGTTGTACATTACTTTCAAAAAACAATTGGGCGTTATTGCCTCCAACTCAGAGGTACCAGATCTATAGGTTAGGGGTCTGGAATTGATGGCATTTTCTATGTCAGACAGAGTGGTAAGAAGTTCAAAATAGGTTACTTTACTCTTTCCAACAGCTTTATACAGACACTGTTTCATAACCTTTATTAACCTTTCCCAATGGCTACCTTGCCATGGAGAAAAGAGGTTAATTTTCACATGTTTGATTTGATTTTTATCAAACTCCTCCTTGAAAGCATCGGTACAAAAGGACTCTTCTATTATTTTGCACCCTTTATTAAAATATAATGCATTGTCACTATATATGTACGATGGTATACTAAATTTATTACAGAACCTTTTGAATGCTAAAAGAAAATCAGATGTGTTCATGGAAGGTACCAGTTCTAAGTGTACAGCTCTGATGTTTAGGCAAGTGAAAATTAAGATGTACATTTTCTTCTAACTTTGAGGTGTTGTTTTTGACATATATATGAGAGGTGAAATCAATACCTGTGTGTTGGTAAGGTTTTATGAGATTCATGTGTGTTCTAGGTATGTCAGTGAAACGTGGGTACCTGTAAGAAAGAGCATTGTACTTCTTGCATGTAATGCATTCTAACAACACAGATCTTACTGCAGCTCTACCCTTAGGTATCCACACACCTTGATTTCTGATATAATTTAGAGTAGTACCAATGCCAAGGTGCTTTACTTGTTCATGGGCATATTTTATAAATAGCAGTGTAAAGCCATGATTTCTACCCATTAAAATAGGATTAGCTTGTTCATAGCTAATTAGAAGAGCCTTATTAATCCTGCCCTTACTTCTTAAATAGCCTTTTTCATCAAGGAAAAGATTTAAGTTCAAAACTAAGGGAGGAATATCTGAATCTTTCAAGGAAGTTACTTTTACTTTCTGTTTATAATCTTTTAAAAATTTAATTTCATTATCAAAGGATTGAATTTGATTTATTTTTAGCCAATATCTTACAGACTTTTGCTGGTAATCTACATTTACTTTAATTTTACTAAGCCATTTAAAAATCCAGGCAGTGATTCTTAAGACTTTTCTATAGCAGGAATATTTACTTATATCTAAAAGTACTGAGCTACATGTACCTTCTAGATCTACTTTACATTTTATCAGTTTAATAAGAGGTACAGCATTCTATGTGGCACACTGCAACATAGGATTACATGGGGCCAATTGTCTAAATCGATTGGTATCCAAACAGGACCCTGATACCACAAGCAAAAGATTTCCTTAAACTTTTTCAAAGTAAACCGCCTAGTTAAAAATCCCAGGATTTTCATGCTGGTATGTTACATAGTTATATAATAAACATTTACTTGTACTTATCTACGATCGGAAAGTTAATTACCCATGCCATTTCATTCTATTGCTATTTTTTTAAAAACTCTAGAAGTTTACTCTTGGTTTTGGATCTGGTTATAACCAGCTCAAAACTAGCTTGTGATCCACGGCATATAATGAAGTCAAATAAATGTTACTATATGGCTTCCAAATGCTATAGGTAAGCATTTATTCAAGCGCACAATAATTAACCCCATCAGCTCCAGGGAAGGAGATATTAACTCCCAGTAGCCTATTGCGACAGGAGCTACCTTGGCTTATAGCAAATATAAAGGAAGGCATTTGATTCATCATTTCACACTCCATAACATACATCCATAAACACTTTTCAGAACTGTCACAAACAAAGATGGTAAGCCGATAGTTAATTCCCTTACTGAAGGAGCCTCCCTAGGGTCTTGCAATCGTTATCCAGATGATTCAGCAAGTTAAGTTTGCGCAAGTTTATACCACTCTTTCAGTTGTTCATCAGGCACTTTCTGATCCCAAGCCAAATTTTGGCTTGCACAGCTGTACTCCATCAACAATTTACCCTAACCGAATAGGAAGAAGCAAAGTTAAGAGGATCAAAAAGCTTGGAAATCTCAGACAACAATTGACGCTTAGGTCGAAATACTCTCCAGATATTCTACTTTATTAATATGCATACAGTCAGTCACCACATTGAAACTATATCCCAAGATCTTTTCACAACAACTTGAATGTTC
>JABUQX010093911.1:30000-43336 GCA_015478945.1 Trachelipus rathkii | reverse complement strand
CTAGAAAGAGAAGGAACGATAGAATGATGAATTTAATTGCAGAGGAAAGAACGGCCCGATTCATCCCGACCGAAGGACGGCGATGAAAAGATTATGACGAAGATTTTACAAGCCGCTTTATGTTAAAACAAAATGGGCGGAATCGCAATGTGAAAAAAAAAAACAAACAAGGTATTGAACATTAAAAAAAAGCGTCCCAGGAAAGAACATGACAAAAAATTAAATGGTAGATTGAATATACATAAAACCTTAAAAATAACTAACGACGAACGTATCTGAAAAAAAAAAAAGAGAGGGGCTCCACCCCTATTTGGCGGCACTCCCCCCTTTGGGGTGAATCCCATACATAAAAAATCAACCCAGGAAAGTACGTGAGAATCTGGGATGACAAAACGATACCCTAAAAAAACACCCATGAACCTACGTGAGTGAAAAAATATATATAAAAGGGTAAAAAGTACCTAAAATGTGGAAAATGGGGTAATAAGGGCCTGAAATATAAGAAAAATGTTTAAAAAGGGCCTGAAATATAGAAAAAAGGTTAAAAAGTGCTTGAGATATAAGAAAAACAATCATTATATTTAAAATAAAAAAAAAAAAAAAAAAAAAAAAAAAGGGCCCCCATAGAAGGTTAAAATAGAAAGTACCGGAATGGCGTCTCTGTATTACCCCATAGGTTAGTGTAGGAACTGGAGGTATGCGTTATAAGTTTTTTGAACAGGGTGATGGGGTAAGACTCGGATGCCGGTTTATGTAACCGTACTACTAACATAACATTACCAGAACTAAGAATATAATATACAATGACAAACCTGACACATCTTAAGCAAGAATAAAACTGCTAACATTACCTAACCATCATAATACCTAACGGGTAAAGACAAACAAAGTAAAGTTTTACCCTCTGTAAAGCTAAACTATGAACATAACATACTTAACACACAACAACCAGACGAATAAACAGCTATCATTAACAACTTAGTCAATAAAACGAACATACGAGGGAAGTAAAACAAGTTTTCATTTTTTATAACATATAATTTTCATTGAAAAGAACGTTATATAAATACATAAAAACATATAAAATACATAAAAAACATAAGTTTATTTTAAATATATTAATTCATCTAATCATTGGACAGAGGATTCTGTATAAATTGAACTATTCTCATCTTAAAGATTCAACCACCCTTTGAAAGGATGTAAGTATAAATGCCTTCAGCAACACTAAACCATTTTTCGGCGTACGTCGATTCAGCAGCACTCATTCTCTCATACAAGAGAAGGAACTCATCCAAGCTTGATAGTTATTAACGCACTTACCTGTATACTGCATGTATACGGGAAACCACTGTTTCGTGTTTTTGTAAATATTCATGATTACACCATGTGCTTATTATGTATTAGTCCTCAAGTATCTCAACATCCGTTTAAAGTGCGATGTTAATTCGTTTTTTATTTTAGCCAAAGCTGTAATTTTTTCAGATGTTCGAACTGTTGTGAAACCTATACACGTACGCATGAGGTCACCCAATCGATGGGTTTCCAGTAGTTGCGTACATCAAGAGTGTTTTAATATCGTCACACGACGAGAACACAACACAACGTCTTTCTATTATAAACTCTCACACCCACACACTGTCACCTCTGTATAGAATTTCACTTACGCGTCGACTGTTCCATCGATAACACACACTTATCCTGCTACCCAGCTGCTGCGATGTCGATTAATCCCCATTTCTATGAATGCCAGCAGCACATCTGGAATCGCAATAAAGTGATCTATTTATTTGATCCTTTCTGTCACTGAATACAGGCACGTTAGCGATCTACTTTCTCCTAATTCGTAGTTTAATTAAGCCAGTGAAAATGAATTAAATTTTATATAAATGACACAATCGGGCACTGGGCGCTCCGGTCCATCAGACATGGCTCCGATATAAAAAACTTATAACCCGAAAAATCTGCCTGCGGTTAGTAAGGAAGTTATCGTTTATCCGGCAGTCTATAAAAACAAGTGTTAGAATGGAGGAGGAACGGTTATAGACGATGAATACGGAGTCAACCTCGGGGATAGATCTACGAACCGAAGGTGGGGACGTCCACTGTGTCATTCATACCAGCACAGCGAAAGGGTCCAACTACTCCTAGCTGGAAGAGGGAAACCACCACTCAGAGTGCCCCTTAATAAAAATAATACGAGAAACTGTTCCTTAAACGCGTATAGAGTTAATTGGTATGATAATCTTTCGTGTTGTTGACAAGAGCATTTCAGAGTTAGGATGGGACAGAAGTGTCTAAAAAAAGTATAGAATTTCTAGAAAACACATCGAATGAATCATCGGAGCGTGATTCGGAAACGGGGAAGTTTTTGGACGAACCCACGTTCCCTGCCCAGTTCAAAAGGTATAATATTCTCGGTTTAGACAACTGCATAGAGCTCCCAAACTCGACAGCAATGAACATATGAGGACCAGCGCCTTCCCGACTAATGTAATGAACAGGCCGAATTATTGTGGTATTACAAAGGACATCTATACAGCCAAATCTTGACATGAAATGAGCATTTAAACGTACCAAAAAAAAAAAACAAAAAAAAAGCAAAATTTAATAATAAATAAGTAATAAATAAATAATAATAATCTAAATATAAGTGTAAATACAGTGGTAGAAACATCTGAGAATAATAATGAGATTAATAAAGAAATGAGTGGAATGAAGATGACGATAATATAATTAATAATAATTAATTATAAAGATGACAGTGAACTAATGAAGTAATGAATCACCATCCACATTCTTTAATAAAGGACATAGCACAAAAAAGACGTAAATTAATCACAGAATGCAAAAAGCAGAAGAAAGAAAACGGCAAATTAGGCGTATGTCAAGTGTCAAAGAATGATGCAACTCAAAAAAAAAGAAAAAAAGCAAATCTGGTGTGTAAGTACAAAGAAGGAAAAACAAAGAAAAAAAGCGAGAAAAAAGTACCAGAAAGTAGAGACGCGCACAAAGCAAAAACGAGAGCAAGAAAAACGAGAAGACAGAAAAAAGCAAACACAATAAGCACAGAAAAATGGACAGCAGAACAAAATAAGAACAAGAAAAAGAGAGACAAACGAAGTGAACAATAAACGAACGACCGAAAGAAAAATGTAAGTGAAAAAGGAACAAAGAAGCAAAAAATGAGGACGCGAGAAACATAACGCAAGTTAGCCGAAACATGTGATAGTAGAAGCCTGCCAAACTAAGTGGTGCGGCACCTACGTCATTCAGCCAGCACTCATTCTCTCATACAAGAGAGAGGTAAAATCATCCAAGCTGATAGTTATTAACGCACTCCTGTATACTGCATATACGGGAAACCACATGTTCCTGATCGTAAAAATCATAGATTACACCATGTGCTAATTGTCATAAGTCTCCTCAAGTTTTGTCAACATCTTAAAAGTGCATCAGTTAAATTTCCCGTTTATTAATTTTAAGCAAAACCGTCTGTAATATTCTTCAGATTTTCGAAACTGGGAACCATACACGTACGCATGAGGTCACACCAATCGATGGGTTTCCGAGTAGATGCACACTCCGCCGTTACATCAGGTTTAATATAACCCGTCACACTACGAGAACACAACGTCTATTTCTATTATAACCTTCACACTGTCACTCTGATAGATATTGCCACTTACGCTTCGATCGCATCGATAACACACACTACCTCTAACCCATGCTGCTGCGATGTTCGATAATCTGAATGAATCCCAGCAGCACAAACCGAACTAAGGCTCTATTATTTGATCAATCCTCTGGCTGGACAATACAGGCAACGTGCGATCTCCATCGCGGTTTACGATTTAAAATATAAATGACACAATCGTTGGGGGGAATAACGAAAACTTCCTCGTGAGATATCAACAACCCTAAAGCCTAGAATACGGGGAGATGTTATCATATCAGCACAGCGAAAGAAAATCTACTGAAGAAAATAGAGTGTATAAAAACCCTTAAAGGTAATGAGATTCTCTCTTTCAACTCAGAAAACTTACTAAATACGACTCCGTACGAAACGACCCATCAGTTCAAAGTATTATTCTCGTTAGACAACAAACAACAATCTAACAATAAACCAGTTACTATGGATAGTGTATTACAAAGAGATCCTATACACCAAACTACATGAAATGAGCTTAACAAAAAAGAAGAAAAAGAAAAAAAAAAAAGGTAATAATAATAATAATATAATAATAATAATAATTAATAATAATTAACAATAATAATAACAATAAAATAAAAAATAATAATTAATAATAATAGATAGAAACGAATTTGAGAGGAAAATATGAAGAAATGCAAACAATAAAAGAAAAGAGAAGAATTTATATAAGAGTAGAGAAGCGAGAACAGAAAAAAGCTAAGAGAACCAAAGCAAACCAGGCATAAACGAAGAGCAAAACGAAGAAAAAACGGACCCACGACCAAAGAACACACACCGAGAACAGACAGGAACAAGGTCCAACCGACGCCCAGTAAAAGTTAAACTAGGGAGGCATACAAAACGTAACCTTATTCATACTTTTTCCAAGCATATCTCTAACATATTAACGTTAATTTTTACATTGACACAGCAATATTTAACAAAAATTTATCATAAGCTTGTCTAATTATCATACAGACCAACGGATAACTGTAAACATAACAAAGTTTTATCTAAATCATAACATAAAAAATAATTCTTTGAATAAAATATCATAGTAAATTGTTAATAATTTACTGATTTTAAGCAGTAAATCAGTAAATAGTAAATTCAAACCATCAAAACCCTCTCCACCCCTTCCGACCAACCTTGATGATCTATTGAGACATGGGCAGTCATTATTCGAGTGCATTTCGGCAAACAAACACAAAAATAAGTTGTTTATACAACATCATATATCAACGTATTACATGAATAACTAAATGTGGACAAGGTCACAGTCACAACCACCGAACATATCAATGTTATTTACATTAACATCGTAATATTTTAACAAAAATTTAGCATAACCCTGTTTAATCATCATACTGACAACGAATTTAATGCTAAATAAAGAAATTTTTTTAAAACAATTTTTTTCCAAAAAACTTTTTCGTAAATATTTAACAAAATCATCATAACCTCGTCTATTTCATAAGCACCCCAACGTAATAAATTGCAAACATAACAAAGTCTTAACCAAACATAACATAAAAAACAAAAAAAAAATTATTCAAATCGGACCAATAAACATAAATAAAAATAAGTTCTTTGAATTAATATCAACAGTTAAAACGTGATAGTTTTACTGATTTTAAGCATCAGTAACAGTAAAAGCCAAACATCCAACCCCAGTCCCCTACCACCCATCGCATATGATCTATTGAACTAATTATGCCAAGTTCATATTCGCAGTATCATTTTGCGATAACTAGCATAAAAAAATTCTTATATTGACCTACGAAATATATGCTTACGCCAACAAAGTTTTCAGCATCAATAAAGCTAACATATCATAAACCTGAACTAACGAATGTAATGTACAAATGCAAACCTAACATAATCACGTATGAATAATCCACTAACAACCTGATTCCCTACATATCAAAGGTAAAGTAGCTTACCGGTCATACAATACTCGATATGTTCCACTTTCTCGCATATCAGCAACAGTTAAAGCAGTATTATCTAACAAAATCCCTTAAAAAAGTGACAAATCTATCAAGCATACCAGCATCTTGAACTATGAATTGACACTATCTTCAGCAAAGTGTCACTCGTCACGAGTATAACTTCATTTGAACTATGAATAAACGTAACATTAGCAAAAATTCTCGGGCAAACCTACCCATTACTCAACAAAAAACTTAACAGCTCCACGTTTCTAACACTCAGTAACCAGTACTATATCTTACAAAACTTCATCATTCTCTAAAATCAATTTAATTTCACACAGTCATAGTAATATTTAACTAAACCACTTCGAACAGTTTTCATTACCAGGAGATCTAAAAGCAACACATCACCTCAAGGAAATAACCAATGGAGTGCGCCCCTTGAAATGGTAATCCTGAGATGGGGATCACCCGAGGGGTGTAACGGGTTTTGGGCCTTCAACCCAGGCGAGGCCTTACCCCCTACTTCGGAGGTAATGGCCACTACACCCCTTTCGGGTACCCAAATCTCAGATTTGCACACCCCTTTCAAGGGCGCATCCCATTGGGTTTTCTCTCTGAGTGATGTTGTTGCTTTAGATACTCCTGGTTAATGAAAACTGTTTATTCGGTAAGTTAGGTACGTTATGTTAATATTACTATACTGGTTGAAAAATTAACATGGATTTTGGTTAGAAGAATGAGAAGTTATTTTTTATGATACTAACCAGTCGAAATATATAGACGTAACATAAGACATATGTATATTTTACTTTTAAAAATGTGGCGAACTATAATCAATCATATTAATATGAACGATCGATAGCTAAAAAGAAATAGGTAAGTGTGTATACAAGCGACAAACTTAACACAACAGTACGCTTCTAAACTAGTAACGAGTTAAAGCCATTCAAACATAAATTTGTTCCGAGCATTCTTATAAACGACGCAGCTAAAGTAACTAGCATGCGATTACAAAACGTAAAGCCTTTTTCATACTTGTTCCAAGCATAATCTCTAACATATTAACGTAAATTATTTAGCATTTGAAACCTATTAATAATTTTAACATAAAATTATATTCAATAAACGCTTGATGCTTTCTAATTAATCATTACAGACCAATACGATATATTACTTGCAAACAATCACAAAAGTTTTATCAAAGCCATTACACTCGAAAAGAAATAATTTAGTTCTATTGTAATAATAAATGATTCATAGTTAAATTATAATAGTTCTGATCTTCTTGGATTGTTAACAGTCAGTAAAATCAGTTAACATTTCAATAGGTTAATAAACCCTATCAACCCCCCCCGACCCTCTTTTCACCATGACCTTATGATCTATTTGATACTATTGATTCTATGTCTCATTATATTTTATCGGCAAGTAATCATAGAGTTTCGGCTAAAACAGTAAACCCATACCCCACAAAAAAATAAATAAAGTTTTCTTATATACTAACCATCGAATATATGCTAAACGTAAACAACAGTTTTTCTACGATTAATTAAAGCTAATCGATAACATAACTCTTAAACTAGGAATAACTGAATGAGTATCACGGACACAACCACCTAAACACACCCATACGGACGTAATATAAGACTACTTAACCATTAACATACTCCCGCAACTTAACAACATAGATAAAAGTACCTAACCACTTCGTACAAAACTACTATACCCACTTTTTCAAGCATAGTATCTCTAACATAACAATGTAATTTTACATTAACATGTAATTATTTAACAAAAAATTTAGACATAACCATGTCTAAATCTCATACTGGACAACGAATTTATATATGCTAACGCCTCGAAGATCTTTTACATCCAACTTCGTTAAATTTACTTTAACAAAAAAATTTGCCATCATAAACCTCGTCTTTTATGTATATTTCATAATTCTCCCAAACGAAATTAATTGGTCAAACATAACAAAGTCGTAAAGCAAACATAACATAAAGAACCAACAAATTTATTCCTGATACACTAAAACATATAAAATAGTTTCTTTGTATAAGAATTAATCGAGCTTAGTTTAAGAATCGTGATAGTTTACTAGATTTTTTAATGTCAGTAAATCTCTATGTAAATCAAGTTAAATCAAACCATCGGGATCTTTAGTTTTACCCTCAACCCCCAGTCCCGCTACTCACTCTACCCGAGTCTCTCGCATTATTGATCATATTGAACCTTATTGACTCCAAGTCATTATTTGTTCGACTGTCGATTTTCATTCTTGGGTGTAACCAGGTAATTGTAAACATAAAATATATATATATATATACTATTATAATGAGCGTAGGTAGTAAGATGTGAAAAATAATAATATCTAGTTAATAAATAACTAATTATACTATATATAATATATATATTATATAGTTAAATATATATATTATATATATAGTTGTATGATATATATATATATACATAAGTATATATATATATCGTATATTATATATTATGACTTGATTAACGCAAACAAAGTCTGATGGAGATTGACCTTTTTGTCAGGTTAGCTACATACCACCCTACCCCTTCCAGCCATCAATAAAGCTAACACAATATAACTTAGGTATAGAGACTAAGAAATTATAAAATGTACAATGCAAAAACACTAACATACATTTTATTTTCTATCCTCCGTTTTATCGCACAGCGGTGACGCATATGAAGGTAATCCACTAACATCCTGAAAATTCCTATTATCAAAGGTAAAAGTAGCTAACCCACTAGGGGTTCATACATTACTCGATATGCTTGTGTCCCACTATTTCCCCCGCATTATCAAGCAACAGGTAAAAAGACGTTATCATCTAACAATAAAAGAATCAGGGGAGAAATTATCGGCGCTCCACTTGGTGAAAAAAAAAGTGACCAATGTCTATCAAAGATACCAGGCATCTTGAACTATGATATTGACACTATCTTCATCATAGTAGTCCACTCGTCACGAGTATAACCATTTGAACTTATGAATAAACGTAGGGACATAGTAGCAAAATGTCTCGGGCAAATCCTAAAACATTACTCAACAAAATACTATAACCTAGGCTCACGTTTACTAACACATCATCGTCAAGTTAACACAGTAATATCTTACAAAAACTTCATCATTTCTCTAACAAATTCAATGTTAATGTTCACACAAGTGCATAGTAATAAGTTACAATAACGTATCATGATCTCTGTAATCGTTTCGACGAATAAACAGTTTTCAGTTTAAACCTAAGGGATAAGTTTATTCTAAAGCAACACATCACCCTCAAGAGAGGAGATAACCCAATAAATGGGATTGGCGCCCCTTGAAAGGGTGTGAATTCAGCTGAGATGGGGGGATCAGCCACGAAGGGGTGATTTTGTATAAGTGTGGCATTTACCCCTCCGGATATAGTAGGATATAAAGAAGAGAAAAAAGGTTTAAGGCCTTTACAGTCCCAAATCTATACGGTGATAATATTACGTTTATTTGAGGCCCAAAACCGCTTTACACCCCTTCCGCGGTATAATATAGGTGGAATCATCCATCCCATTCATTCAGTAGGAATTGCACACCCTTTATTCAAAGATGGGCGTGACAGATATCCCATATGGGTTATTAATCTCTCTTGATTATATAGGTTTAGGATAGTGTATATATATATTGCATTTTTAGTATTGACTCTCTGAGGATCTGAAATGACCAAGACTGTGTGTGTATCCGTAAAGTGCTCCCGATTGTAGAGCAATTCAGGGTATTAGAGCGGGGACGTTATGTTAATATTACAATGACTGCCTTCGTGTGAAAATTAACAGGTTGATGATTGTTAGGAGGAAAGTAGCGGGGATGAGTTTTGTTAAGCATATTAACTGTTTGGTAAGCTGGACGATGATGTGTTAGAGGTTAAGAAAACGGAGCCTAGGTTAAGGTGTTAGTAGTGTATTGTACATTGTACCCTAGAAGGTTATACATGCTCCTTTATATCAGGGTATAACTTATAGCGTCTCTCGATGTAACATGTTTTATATTTTATTCAAAGGAGACAACATAATTTTTTGTTTATTATCGTTTCTTATGTCAGGGAATAAAATTTTGTTTTTATGTTATGTCTTTAGTTTAATACCTATTGTCATATAGAGTGGTGCATTAATTGCAAATTATGTTTCGTTTGGTATACTCAGTGACGAGTTGACACTTTGATGAAGATAGTTGGGTCAATATCAATGGAGGTTCAAATGGATGCTTAGGTGAATTCTCGTTGATTAGATTTAGAGCACTTTTTTTAAGGGAGTTTTGTTAGGCATAATACTTCTTTACCTGTATTGCTGGATGATGCTGAGAAAAGTGGGAACATATTCGAGTATTTGATGATGAGATATACTTTGGTTATGAAAACTTATACTTAACTTATAATAGTAGTATAGAAGAGATATTGTTATATGCGGTTAGCGGATATATGTGGTAGTTGGATGCAGTAGTGTAGTGCTATAGCGTGAGTAGTAGTAAGATAATAGTATGCTTTGCATGGTACATTACAATCTTAGTCCAGGTTATACAGAGTAGTTAGCTTTATGATTGCTAAAAACTTGGTTCTGTAAGCATATTATCGCTAGGCAATATATAAACGAATCTCTATGTTTATGCTGTTATCCAAAAATGATACTCGAAATATGGCTGGAATCGGTTGGAATCAAAAAATAGTTCAATAGATCATATGCGGATGGGTGGGTAGGAAGGTGGTTGGATGGTTTGATTACTGATTTACTGATTTACTGGCTTTAAAGAATCAGTAAATATCACGTTTTTACTCTGTGATATTTATATTCCAAAGAACTTATTTTTATGTTATGTCAGATAATTTTTTTTTGTTTTTTGTGTAGGTTTGGTTAAGACTTTGTTATGTTTGCGAATTATTCGTGGGGATTATGATATTTTAGACGAGGTATGATGAATTTTTTGTAAATATTACGAAGTTGGATGTAAAAAATTATTGCGTTAGCATTATATTCGTTGTCAGTATGATGATTAGACAGGTTATGCTAAATTTTTGTTAAAATATTACGATGTTAATGTAAAATTAACATTGATATGCTTGAGATATATGCTTGAAAAAAGTGGGTATAGGTACGTTTTGTACGAAGTGTTACGGTACTTTACTGGTGTTAAGTGCTGTAAGTTTGTTAATGTTAGTAGTTATTTCGTACGTGTAGGTTGTGTTAGGTTTGTCGTTGTACAATATTATTCTTAGTTCAGGTTATGTTAGGTTTAGCTTTCATTAAGTAAAAACTTGTGACGTTATAGCATATATTCGATGTTAGTATATAAAAAAACTTATTTTTGTGTTATGTTTAGCCGAAATGATACTCGAAATATGACATGAATCAATAGATCAATAGATCATAAGGTCATGGTGGAAGGGGTGGGGAGGGTTTGATGGTTTGATTTACTGATTTACTGATTTACTGCTTTAAAATCAGTAAATTATTATCCAATTTACTATGATATTTTATTTCAAAGAACTTATTTTTAGTTGTTTAGATAAAACTTTGTTATGTTTACAGTTATCCGTTGGTCTGTATGATAATTAGACAAGCTTATGATAAATTTTTGTTAAATATTGCTGTGTCAATGTAAAAATTAACGTTAATATGTTAGAGATATGCTTGGAAAAAGTATGAATAGGTTACGTTTTGTATGCAATGCTAGTTACTTTACTGGCGTTAAGTGTGGAAATTTGTTAATGTTAACTGTTTATTAGAGCGTAAGTTGTGTTAAGTTTGTCGTTGTACGTTATTTTCTTAGTTCATATGATGTTATGTTAGCTTTATTAATATGAAAACACTGTTATGTTAGCATATATTCGCTGGTTAGATGTTAAATAACTTTTAAAGCTTAAATTTAAATCTAGCGATTTATTATTATTATTATTATTATTATTATTATTATTATTATTATTATTATTATTATTATTATTATTATTATTATTATTATTATTATTATTATTATTTTTATTATATTATTATATTATTATTATCATTATTATTATTATTATTCATATTATTTATTATTATTAATTTTATTATTTTTATATCATTTATTATTTTATGAGTATTATGGTTATTAATTATTATATTATATTACCTTTTTTTTTTCTTTTTTCTTTTTTGGTGGAGGTCATTTCATGTCAGTTTGGCTGTATAGATCTCCTTTGTATACAAATCATTTACCATAGTGAACCTGTTTATTTGTTATTGTTGTTGTTGTTGCTGTTACGAGAATATATACCTTTTGAACTGATAGGTTACGTTCGTAGTCGTATTCTAGTTTAACTTCTTCGGATTTGGTTGAAGAGAGAAATTCTCATTACCTTTAAGGGTTGTTTATACACTCTATTTTCTTTCAGTGGATATTTTTCGCTGTGCTGATATGATAACTAATCTCCCGTATCTCTACGCTTCGTTTGTTTATTGATATCTTCACGAGGGAGTTTCGTTATTCCCAAACGATGGTTGTGTCATTTATATTTAATCGTAACCGAATGGCGACTGCTACATTGCCTGTATTCCATTCGGAGGTCCAAATAATAGACCTTTATTCGTTTGTGCTGCTGGATTCATCGAGATTATCGACATCGCAGCAGCATGGGTAGAGGATAAGTGTGTGTTATCCGATAGATCGATGCATAGTGAAATATCTATCAGAGGTGACAGTGTGAGAGGTTATAATAGAATAGACGTTGGGCTCTCGTCGTGTGACGATATTAAAACCCTTGATGTACGCAACTACTGGAAACCCATCGATTGTGTGACCTTCATGCGTACGTGTATAGGTTTCACAGTTCGAACATCTGAAAATATTACAGCTTTGCTTAAAATAAAAAACGAATTAACTTCTCACCTTAACGATGTTGACATACTTGAGGACTTAATACATATCGCACATGGTGTAATCTATGATATTTACACCGAAACATGTGGTTTCCCATATAATGCAGTATACAGGAATGCGTTAATAACTATCAGCTTGGATGAGTTTACTTCTCTCTTGTATGAGAGAATGAGTGCTGCTGAATCAAAATATGCCGAAAAATGGTTTAGTGTTGCTGAAGGCGTTTATACTTACATTCTTTCAAAGGGTGTTGAATCTTTAGAGAGATATATAGAACTTACCCAAGTTATGTTCAATCCTAGATGAAATAATTATATTTAAAATAAACTTATGTTTTTATGTATTTATATGTTTTTATGTATTTATATAACGCTCTTTTCAATGAAAATTATATTTATAAAAAATGAAAACTTGTTTTACTTCCCTCGTATGTTCGTTTTATTGACTAAGTGTATAAATGATTACTGTTTTATTCGTCGGGTTATTGTGTGTTAAGATGTTATGTTATTAGCAGTTTAGCTTACAGAGGTAAAACTTTTACTTGTTTTGTCTTTACCCGTAGGGTATTATGATGGTTAGGTTAAGGTTATGATAAATTTTTTGTTAAATATTTACTTATGTTAATGTAAATTAACATTGTTCATGTTGGGATATGTTTGATAAAGTATGAATGGAATATGTTTTTGTATGTCTTGTTAAGTTACTTTTACTGGCTGATAAGTTTGACCTTTGTAATGTTAGCAGTTTTATTCTTGCTTAGCATGTGTCAGGTTGTTCATTGTATTATTATAT
>JABUQX010093911.1:12500-15000 GCA_015478945.1 Trachelipus rathkii | reverse complement strand
CAGCTCAATTTTATTTAAAAACACTAAAATCAGTATAAGAATGTAATAATTAATAATTTTGAAATCGTATTATTAACTTAACTAAAACTCACACAAAATCATTCCCATTATTAACATGAAAATGGAGCTACTGCTGGTCTGCAGAGGCAATGCTACAAAGTAGTCGAGGAAGAGTCTGTGACTCAGCGCGTTTTCTCAGACTCTGGTTTTGAGTAAGAATTTTAAATGAAATTAACGAATTAAATAGTTGGTAAAGAATGAGAAAGAATTTCAAATTTTAATTAAGTTAATTATTATAATTATGGTTATTAAGTAATATATTATTATTTTCTTGCTTAATGCATTTAAATAGGGATTTTTTAAAAAAAAATGACTGCTACTGACTCGCGTCAGGCACATCAAAAGTTGCCTAGCCTTAGAGAATAAGACTATTTTTTTTTGCTCCGAGAAGTAACATTGCGACCGGATCGCTACTATTAAAAGGAATCGGAGTAGACATTGATGCCCGGCATCTTAAAGCTAGCCCTCTGAAAGAAAAATCATTTTATATATATATATATATACTATATATATATATATATAAGTATATATATATATATAATATATAGTATATATATATGACATATATATATATATATATATATATAGTATTATATTATATATATATATATATATATTATATTAATATAATATATATATAAATATATATAATATATATATATACTAAATATATATATATATATATATTATATATAATGTCTAACTTTTTAATATTTTTTGGGCTTACTAAGGCAAGTAGGCGTTTATAACCTTCAAAGTAGGCCACTGATATATATATATATATATATAATATATATATATATATATATATATATATAATATATAATATATATATATATATGTTATATATATATATATATATATATTTATTGATAATGTGACGTCCGTCTGAGAATGGACTCGTTATAGCAGAAATACAAGAGAGGAGCAAAAAAAAAATAAAAAATAAAATAAAAAAAAATAATAAAATAAACGGATTAGAAGACCTGAAAACTCAGAAGAGAAATCCTACAAGTAGTGAATTGGATTTTTTTCTCCGATGTAAGAGAAGGGTACAACTGCATGTGGTTCGGTCAGATTTTCTAATCAGAAGCATTTGAAAGAAATTTTACACAATAAAGAAACACTTTTATTAAATTAAAAATTAAAATGTTAATAAAATTTAGTCTTCACTGCTATTTTACCATGCCATAAAGTTAGAGCATGCAACAAAATTTTTTCGCCATTTCGTTGAATAATCCTCACGAATCACAGAATTTCCCATTGAACTAGCTGGGAACCACTAATGGAAAGTCATTCTTTTCATAGAAACAATGTCAAATTGAATATAAAAACTCTGTAAAATAAATGTTTGTTCTTGTCTACTGAAAATGGATATTTGGCCAAGACTGTCCAGATGAAGATTATCTTCTCATAACAGTTCTGAAGCGGGAACCCCATTCAAAATGCTTTTTTTTATTCCATATCAGTTGCAGCTTGTTTGAAGAATATCTGTTGACGAAACGCCTATATGAAAGTAATTTATGGGATAAAATCTGGAGACCCTTGCACTCAATAGGACGAGAAACACCACCTGGGTAAATTCGTCCTGTCAAGGAAAGACAGAATTTAGATTAATGTGTTAACCTGACGACTATAATGTGGATGGAAACATGCCAAATTCTTTGTAGCTAAGAAAAACATCCCTAAAATCAGAAATTCATTTTGAGAAACTGTAGATAAAACGAGCCCTGAAAGCCGATTTTGTAAGACAAAGCTCATTCTAACTGCATTACCGATGTCATAACGTGGTACTCACATTTGCACAGAAGCCGATGTAGAAATATTTTCTATAGTGGCAATGTGGATTTTTCGTTGAAACATCACCGATGCATTTATGGTAGTTGTTGGATACTGTCCCGGGGTGAAATGACTTTGCGATCTAGCATTTACACATCGATAAAACTCCAGTCACGACTAACTTGAGTTCTGGTTGAAGATCTTTGCCTTCGACTGTGGCGATAATTGAAACAACTCGAACAGACTAAATGTTCGTCATACACTTGTATGTGGAAGGACCGATTATGTGTAGGAAGTATCCTTCGTATACTTGAAGCCAGGACTAATGTCGCACAGAGCTATTAATGAGCTCTAATTCATTCACAGTTATAAAATTTGCATGGTCCAGCAATATTACACTGAGAAACAGTACATTTTCATGTTTTTGGAGTAACCCGCTCTTGCTTCGCATATACAGCATATTCGGAATGTGCTAAATGTAGGAATCTTAAACAACAATTATTGCAGCGAAATTGAGTTAATTATATAACTGGTTCGGTAAATTGCCTCGTAAGGAAATACTGCAAGGTTAGTCTTGGTGGATTAAGTGCCACGTTGAAACAACTGTACCTCGATTCTCTACATCTAATGATGCTACAAGTGTTTTATTGTCTCTTTGGCT
>JABUQX010093911.1:0-10000 GCA_015478945.1 Trachelipus rathkii | reverse complement strand
AGAAATGGTTTGTCCTCACATGAGGTAGGGCCTAACCCCAAATATGGTGTTTCCCCCACAAAAATTTAATTTTGAAGGGAAATTCAGCTAAAGAATAATTACTTAGATGATGGCTAAGATTGGACATAATATATCTATCAGCTCTTCGTAATATAATGACTTCATTCATTATGACGCATAGGGGAAAGAGATCAGCTGCTGGAAAGGTTATTTGTGATATAATCTTTGGTGTGGAACTGCTCGGTGTAAAGACTAGAGATATACAGTTAGGTAGAAGATATCTGTGAGATACAATGTGTCTTCGTAAATAAAAGAAAACCCTCGCGGGTATTATGAACATTTTTCATGTAAATTCTTTCTAGAAATGTTCTAATGTTTCATATATATTTCCATGTTATGTTTATAAATTATGTGATATTTTAATAAAATGAAGTTATTTTCACGTTGTTTATACAAAATGTGTTCAAATATAACTTAAAGCAGTAGCGCATGCACGGACGGGGGTGGGGTGGGTTTTTTTTTTGCGCTACTGCTTTACTGCTGTCGTAATTTATTTTAAATTACTTACATTTGCCACTTTTAAAGTTTTCCTTTTGGTTTTTGATGACTGGATTCGCGAAGGTTGATTTGCGATCAGTGATCAAGGAATTGTGAATGCAATTAGTCATCGCGATTTCCTTTTAACAATTTTTTGTAAAATAATAATCTTAATTAATCATTTTATATAAAAATTAAAATTCATTAATAGAAAATTGCTTTGTGAGACGGTATCTTTTTGAACAAAAAATCCTCAAAATACGATACCGTATACTCCAATTAAGGCTCGTAGGAGTAAAGTATCCCTTATAATTGAGCTACGCCTTTGAAATTCACAATATTGATTCATTTAATAATAAATAATAAAAGTCCCAAGTTTGGGACACCTGGGTTACCTGTAACCCCCAAAAATGGGGTT
This sequence comes from Trachelipus rathkii, assembly GCA_015478945.1. Taxonomy (NCBI): domain Eukaryota; kingdom Metazoa; phylum Arthropoda; class Malacostraca; order Isopoda; family Trachelipodidae; genus Trachelipus; species Trachelipus rathkii. Next base: position 9,045 of record JABUQX010093911.1, on the reverse strand, counting down.
AGGGGCTGGAGACCCCCCCATATCATTTTTTGTTAAAAATTTCACCGGATTCTTCTTATTCATGTCAAAAACTATTATTGTACCAATTTTCAGCCAAAAATAATGTATATTTCAAATAATATATAATATATATATGTATATATATATATATATATATATATATATATATATATATATATATATATATATATATATATATATATATATATATATATATATATATATATATATATATATATATATATATATATATATATAATATAAAACATTTATAATAAACATATATATATAGGTTTATAATATATAATACTTCTTGCCTTCCACAATTGAAAAATGAAACTGATACAAAAAACCGGTTTGCATCTAACTTCCCTTTGATAACGTTTTGAAGTTTCAAACTTCCTCAAATTATACTAAAGATATAAGATTACATTTTTATAAAGTTTCACTTCAATCGAAGCTGTAGTTAAATAATTATAATTACAGTAAGCCACTTGCCAAAATAGGCTTTTCAAATTACTGAAAAATTCACATTGAAAGTTTTCCTTTCCCCTCTTCGTTGACCAGGTGCTCCATGAGTGCCAGTCTTGGTTAATATTTCAAATTGATCCCAACACTCTAACCTTTTACTTGTATAAATGTCATTGACCTCCTTCAATCGAAAGGTCAAGTATTTGACCCGGGCTGACCTTGCATTTTTCTATATCGAAGTATTAACATATCTTGCCTCATAATTGTGCTAGAGACTTGATTCTTGTACCAAATTGATCAGTAGAGAATACTGGTCCTATTAATTGTTGTTAAAATTGATAATTATCTTTAATTGAAAAGTTATATTTATCATATAATTTTCTATGGGAAGAAAAGTATCCTGTATCAAACACGTGATAAAGTTGCCAAAGACTGCCATTGAAACTGTTAGTGATTTTTCTAACAAATCCATATCGATTTATTCAATAAATTTATTTATTTACTATATGGTTTTAAAATTGCTATTTTGATAGTAAATTTGTTATTATAACATCATTAATTCAAAATGAGGTTTATTTGGTTAATTGCTTGTCGATAACTCTTTTCGCATCTTCTCTATCGAGTATAAAAAGGAACGATGGGAAGTGGCGATCACTCATTCTTAATTACTGCACTCAACAGTAGACTCTGCCCCCTTGATTATATCCCGAGTCGAATCAGAAATTCTACGAGATTTTTTTCAATGCAGTATCGAGTAGCTTAACATCTTTCATCGAGGCCTATCCTTAAGACGGGTCTCTACCTTTCATATTTTAGAGGTTCCGCGCCATTTTGGAGGCGTCTTACCGATGTTTAATTTAGGGCTGTTTTGATTCTTTTTTTTTTATAAATCAACAGCGGAGAATTGAAAACCTTCCTTCCGTTAAATGGTGATTTTAGGAAATTTGTGTAGGTATGTCATCATAAAGCCTTTGGACAAACTTAGGGATCCCCACTAACGGTCATCTGACCAAACCTTCTCTCCTTGCAGATGTATTAGAAAAAAAGGCTGTTTTTTGTTTCGTATATCTATTAATTTTTTGATAAGTGTTTTGATATTTGTATAACAAAATCAGTCTATTCTTGTTAGTTTGTTCCAGTTTCAGGACTTAATTCAACTTAACAGCTGGACCACGAGTTGATTATTACAAATTGATACATTTCCTATAGAATAGTTCTCAAGGATTGAATTAAATTCGATTTAGCCCACGTTTTTTAGTCATTCCGGTTTTCATCACTGAATATTAAAAAAATCCGCAGTCAAATCACCTTTTCAACCTACATTTTTTATTTCAGCTTAAATATAGACAGATTGTCCAGTTTATGATAGGTAGAAGAATCTTCGACGTTTTTATTTAATCTTTTATTCTCCCTCTTTTTTCGGTGGAAAGCTTAAAAGATATAATATTTCCAAGCACATTTTTTCCCAACGTGATGTATACTGATTTTTTGTTATTTTTTTATACAATGCAATATTTAAAATCATACTCAATAAGTAAGCAAAAACGCTAAAGGGAAAATTTGGGAAAATAAAAGAATTTGAGAAAATTTAATATAAGGGGAATACTTAGAAAATTTCAAATTTAAAGATTTGTTTAAAAGGTAATAATAGAGAAAATAAAAAGTTATATAAAAATAAAGTAAAACGCAGAAATTGAAGGAATAAAATTCATCATGATAAATGTTTTATAGAGAAAAAATCTCGTCACGATTGAAATTAGAAATTTCAATCAAAATAAGTAGGTCAGAAATTACTGCCTCGTCATCAATAAAAAATGAAAACCATTTTTTATTAATATAAAATTTTATATATAGATTGTAAATAGCACAAAAAATAGAAAGTTAGAAACAATAACAAAAAATCAAAATCCAAATACTTGTCAATATTTCATACGTAAAATTTGAATTTTTGAGGGGTCGTCTCGAAGCGATTCTTATCATAAAAATATATTTGTAACATTCCTCCCTTAAATATTGCAAATGAAAATTACTCTTTATATATATATTTATTAAAATAAATATATAAAATTATAAATATTTATTTAGAAATATTAAAAAATCGTCTTGATAGTTGGTCACGTGGCCTCAGAATCTGCCTCATAAATGAGACAAAATCGAAGTGTAATTTTTAGATTGCGTTTATTTAAAATTTTCTTATTAAATATTAAAAGCTTAAATCATATATTTTATGGTTTTAAATCATCAATGATAATCCACTATATATATATATATATATATATAATATATATATTATATTATATATATACTATATATAGTTATATACTATATATATATATATATATATATAATATTATATATATAATAATATATATATATATATTATATATATTATATATATATATATACTATATCATATCATAGATTATTTTTGTCACAAAATAATAAAATTAAATGTTCAAAGTTTAGCGAGTTTTTGAACTTCGTGTAATTTTGCACCGTCGCAATTTCGTGCATGATAAATTGCTATTCTAGTGGTTTAGGTAATTTTAAGTCCCGATTGGTGTATGGAGCAAGATATTAGAATCCCCAGACAGAGGCTCACCCTGTCTTTTAGTAATAATTAGTTTCCAAGAAGTAGACATTTGCTTATTACGGTTTCTTCTTGTTTTCCTTGTTTTCTAAACAGAAACGAGAAACATTAGGAACCTAAAGTAAAGGTTATTACATTGGAAATTTGTCTTTCTTCTAGAATGCTTTGCATTTCTAGAGATTGACGATTCCTACAAATAATAAATTATTATGGTAGTCGATTACCTTACATAATAATAATTATTAATTATTATTATTATTATTATTATTATATTATTATTATTATTATTATTATTATTATTATTATATTATTATTAATATTTTATTATTTTATTATTATTATTATTAATATTAATTTAGCTAGAATACTGCTTTCTATTATATTATTATTAATTATTATTATTATTATTATTATTATTATTATTATTGCTTTCATGGTACTAATTATAGGAAGTCTTGGTAGTATGCTGTTATTGTTATCGTTATCACAATAAATATTGTTGTTATTATTGTCATCATCTTCGGAACTTGACTAGAGTTTTTTTCATCTCTGTCCACTTTCGAAGATATAAAATTATACTACATCTTGTTCGATAACGTGGTTACACATATTCGGAAATTCAGAAATAACTTCGCAATGAAAATTTTATAATTTCAAATATTAAAGCGACTTCCATATAAAATAAACTCAACAAACTTTTAATAACAATATAAAAAATAAATTTCAATTAAATTTAATATACGATAAAACTTTTTCGTCCCCAAATTCATCATAAATAAAAACTCGGTTCTTTTATGAGCATTCGGTCTATATAGCAGTAGATATAGAGTCAATAATTATTTTTCATTCGTTTGTATATATATATATATTAATTACTCTGGTCCACACGAGGTCCACCGAGTATATATATATATATATATATATATATATATATATATATATATATATATATATATATATATATATATATATATATATATATATATATAATAATAATATATAGTATATAAAATTTATATTTTATATTTTATTGGCCACTTCTAAACAGACTCGAGCGAAAAGTGGTACCGCGTTGCGAGATTAGTTTCGGAAGGCGGAGAATAAATTGGGGGGTTTTCCGATTTGGTTTTATTGATTTTTTCCTGGTCTTCATTAGCCAGCGTACCTGGGACTGGGTACTAATCCCCATATATGTAAGTGGCGCCCACGTGCTTTAACTCACGCCCCCATTTAGAAACATTTAATTTGCGCCACATTTTAATTGGCGCTCAACGTGGTTGAACATTTTACGACCCCATCGTGTTCAAACCACTTCAATATTAAAAAATTTATTTTTTTTATCCCTATAGACCATTTATTGGTACCATTTGTTTGTGAGTCATAAATACTTGGCACACGAACTTTCACCCAAAATATTCATAAATAAATTAAAAAATTCATTTTTTTACTTAACAACCGTTTTGGCGCTTTTGTAAACTATTTTTTAATAATAGTTTTTTATATAAATTTTTATATTTTGTGACTTCGTGTCATTATAAATATATTATCCTTGAACATAATTTTCCCCTTAAACAACTTTCACCATTGAACAAAAATATTAAATAAACATATTTTTTATTTTTTTTTTTTGTGTGGGAGCTTACATGAGACATAAGTCTCCAGTTCTTCACATCCAAATTTATTGGCTCCATAGAGGGCATTCAATAAAAATATTTAGTAAAAATTTTTTTGGGGAATTTTTTACAATTTTTCCCCCCAATTTAGGGGAATTTTTATTTTCCGTTTAAAAACTTAAAAAATTTATAAAAATCAAAATAAAATAAACAACTACACACATATTATATTAAAAATACATTTTAAAAAAATATTTTTAATTATTTAAATATATATATATAATATATGCTTGCCTATAGGCCATTCATTCAATTAGAAGTGAACTTCATTTCTTTTCATTTTTATTTTTACATTTAGTAAAAATATATTTATTTTGATATAATTTTATATCTCTTGTGGATATATAGAAAAAATATACACCCTTTAATACATTTAATTTTTAAGTTTCATTATCTATACAAAACCTGATGTGTAATATAAACACGAATTTATTTAGTATTAGCAGTTATTTTAAATACATTCTAATAACAATATTCATAAAATTATTTATATATATATATATATATATATATATATAAAAATCCACCACTCACTGATCGTGGGGTCAATATTTTTTTTATATAAACAATAGTTTATATATTTATATATATTTGGATATATATATTTCTCAGTGATACCTCGTATAGGTATTCACATTTCACCGGTTTTATCCGGTATATATATTATATAAAAATAACTTAGTTTATAATTTGATTTTTTAGTGTCACGAGACACTCTTTCATGTATAAAATTTTTTATACAATATTTTCCAGCGCTTTATACCGGTACATCTGAGACCGGTTCATCGGTTCAACATTTGAACATTATATATTACATTTAATCTTATAGTTTTGAAAATTTTAATATCTTTTTTGTGTCTCAAGACACATTATTTTTGTACTAAGTACTTGTACTGGTACAATATTTTTACTTGTACAATCTATATTGTACTTGTATTATAAATCAATATTTAATCTGATAAATTTAATTCTTTTAATATTTTAGTGTCTGAAGACACATTTTTTCTCTATATATATTTTTGAATTTTTTGATTAAAAATGGCTTCCCCTATGTCTGATCTATCAGATAGTGACCTCAAAGTCTATGGGGCACACAAAAAATCACGTAAAACATTACGGAGTCGTGCTACCAAGGCTATTAACGAGGCCAAAAGTAAATTATTAGATCCAAACTCTGAAATTAAAGACTTAGAATATACTATAACTCATTTAGAAGAGTTAGATATTAAATTAGCTGAAATTGACGATAACATCGCCCAATTTTTGGACGATGAGAATTCCTTGATTGATGATGAAGAAAATTACTCAAGGCATACCGCTTTATTAAAAACCATTAATGACATTAAATATCAAATTAAAACACTTACTAAACCACCTTCGCGACCAGCTTCGCGTCCTACATCACCGATTGTCCCGGCTACCCCTAGAGAGCCGGAGGCATTTAAACGTCCCATTAAAAAACTACCTACCTTTAGTGGCAATATTTTAGAATATGCCTCTTTCATTGAATCATTTGAAAATTATGTCGGAGGTCAGAATTACTCTGACCTTAGTAAACTTGATTTATTATTGGACTGCCTTCAAGGCACAGCAAAACAGATGGTATCTGGCTATGCCATCACCGGCGATAATTATAAAGTTATTCGAAGTCTTCTTAAAAAGGATTTCGATAGCCCCGCAAAGGTCAAGGAGACCTTAATATTAAAATTAACTGCATTAACCCCACCAAAATATGAATACTCTGATCTGTATGCTTTTAAAGCCGATGTACATTGTTATGTCGAGTCTTTAAAGGTCAAGGGCATGACCGTCAATGACGATACTAGCTCTACTATATTGGGTGTTTTAATGGCCCAAAAATTGCCTTCACAAATTAAAGAAAAAGTTAAATGGGAACATGTCGGTAAAGACTGGACCCTTGATTTCCTTTTTGATATGTTAAACCAGGCCCTATCAGTTTTAGAGGCCTCAGGTCAAACATTATCCAACAAGGACAATAAAAATCCCCCTAAAAAATCTGAGCATACTTCACCTTCCAATAATAAATGGAAGGGACAAGGGGCCAAACCCAAACAATCGACTATATTAAATACAAATGTGAACTCACCATCTCAAAAGTCCCAATAATAAACCAAAACTACCAGCTCCTAACGAAAAAAAAACCTACTTTAATAACAAACTTTAATAGGTTAACAATAATAAACCCCTAATCCATCAAAATAGATCCCATATCATAAATAACAATCAAAAAATAATTATCAACATGCGTCCTTCAATTAATAATCACAACCTCACTTCTTATAATAACGAATGTCAAAATATACCCTAGAAAATGTCGTTTCTGTAACAGCACGTACATTCCCGCCAATTGTAGGTCTATATTAACACTCGTGAACTTCGAAACCGAAATGTCCAAAATCGATCATTGGTGGCCGAAGGTGTATTGGAGTAGCAGTCACCCGTACACATGCATTGCCAAAACAACTAAAAAAGTGGTTACACTTGTCAGATTCTCCTGAGCATATACTGCTCTTAATGTTCCCCAATCATCAAAAAACCAGAGTATGTTTTACTTGCACACCTATCCGTGTCCACCCACCTTACCTCCACCTTGTTGGCCCAGAGCAACGGTGTAGCTCTTCCCATAGCGGATTTAAAAATAAATAAAGGAGACAAACCTATCTTAGTTCGAAGTATTTTCGACCAAGGATCTCAACTCTCGTTGATATCGAAATCAGTGGCTAAAATATTAAACTGCATTCCCCATTCCACTGTTAACATCTCCATAAACGGAATTAACAAAAAGGGCACTCCTTCAGTACATGATGTGGTCACCTTAAACATCAGTACCAAGGAGGGGGTGATTCCTATATCTGCTGTTATAGTAGATCGCCTTCCCAACGATCTTAAAATACCTGGGCTTGTAAAGACCACACAAATGCTCAGACAATATCGTATCCCTCTTGCCAATCCTTATCCAACATCAGATGTTATTACGGATATTGGCTTACTCCTCGGATCCGACAACCTCCCCCATTTTCTCCAATCATATGAGAAAATAAACAATGTAAATTTGTTAAAAACAAATGTAGGTAATATTATTTGGGGCAAATTACCTTTTACTTCTGGTGGCACAGATTCTCAAGTCACTATTGTATCTTCTTTTAGGGCCGAAGTCCAATTTTTCGATCCTATAATTAGTTTTAGCCATTCTAATCATAAAAATATTGATCATTCTTCCTTGTCTCCTATAAGTTGAGGAGAAGAACATTAGCTTTAGTGAAATCCTCCCCCTCTATACGCGCAAAGACTCTTTAAATTTAGAAATCCGGTTCACCTCCTTCGAAGATGCCGAAGGGAGGGAGTTGTAAAATATGCGCTATCAACTTTCATTTTATTCCCAAGGGAATATTTAGATTGAGTAAATAGGTTTAGGTTTATGTCGATGCCTCGGACGAGGCTTGTCGAAAATTGATTCCCCCATAAAAGTACAAAAATATACATTTTACTCAACTGAGGTTGGGATGAAATCACCTTTCTTGAAAAATTATTATTTCCCCTCGAAAGTGTGTACAAAAAATATGAATTAGTCTCCTCTGAGACTTGTGACTCTCACACCATTGAAAAATATTAATCAAAAATATTTATCTGCTTCAGCTGAAGCTTGTAGTACTGATTCTGCTTCGATAAAAAATATAGAAAATAAAATTCTTTCCTTAGCTGAGACTCCCCCCCCCCTCCTTCTGTGATCACAGAGGAGGAATATAATAAAAACTCCATAGACGATCTCGATCGTTTATGGTCTCTCTCCCATATTGGAATATTACCTGATGAGCAGTTTACTTTAGCTGAAAAAACTACCCTTGAATCATTTAAAGAAAATTTGCGCTTCATAAATGGGAAATATGTAGTGTCATTACCAAGGCGTGCAAATCATCCCAATTTACCAGATAATTATTCTTTGTCGAAACGTCGACTTTATAGTGTACTGAAACGGCTCAGGACTGAACCCGAATTGTTAAACTTCGTTTATAAACGACTTAGTAATAAGGAACAGCTTGTCCCTACTTCATCGAGGAAGTAAACCTTCCACCCCCCTCCAATCCTAAGCCCAAGTAGACACTACCTCCCCATCATGGGCGTAGCGCAAAAATTCCTCTACAGATAAACTCGTTTAGTCTATTGACTGCTTCATCCAAAAACCCCAGTTTTAAAATTTTCTGTTTACACAGTGGTCCATCTCTGATAACAGATTATGGGAAATTATTAATAAAATTTAGAAATAAACAAGTACGCAACTATCTCTCTCTT